>PVKE010004238.1:0-27418 GCA_004027555.1 Craseonycteris thonglongyai
GGGGCTGCACAGGGCAGGAACTGGGCCGGGGTCTCACCCCGGTGAGAACTCAACTGGGGGCACTCCCCAGTTCAGCATATGGGTCCTCACGGGCAGGGGCAGGGATTTGATCCTCAGTTCCTGGGGCTTCAAAGTGAGTGCTTAACCCACTGAGCCCCAAACAACAGTAAGGATTTTAAGGAAGAATAATTCAACCCATAATAGAACTCTAACAAAATATCAGAAAATTTTAGGTAAATCAAATTTACTGCATTATTACTTTTGTGACTTGATTTTTATTTTGGAGCAGTTTAAGTTTCATAGCAAATTTGAATGAAAGGTACAGCAATCTCTTATATATCCCCTACTCACTCCCATGCTTCAACTGTGGCCACTGCTAAAGAGAAGGCTGGAGCTTAGATCAACAAAACTATCTTCAATTTCTAGACTCTTTTAGGTTTTTCTTTTTACTATAACATCTGTCTTGCTATTAGTCCTGGTGTAATGATAAAAGTTATTATTTCCTTACATGACAAATCATACTGTGCTTTGTGAGTCATAAATGTACACTGTGGGCATGATGTGTGAAAGATAGATTACAGTCATCCCTCCATATGTGTGGGGAATTTGTTCCAGGAACACCTGCAGATACCAAAATCCAAGGATGCTCAAGCCCCTTATATAAAATTAGGTAGTATTTGCACATAAGCTACACTTTCTCCTGTAAACTTTAAATCACCTGTATATTACTTACAATACCTAATACATTGTAAATGCTATGTATATGGATTTTATACTGTATTATTTAGGAAATAATGACAAAACAATATCTGTATATGTTCAGTACAAATGTAACTGTCATAGGCCTAACTACATAGTACATGTCAGCAGCAGTGTAACATTAAAAATACTTTTACAGAGTGAAGATTTTTCTGGACTGTAGTTTGTATATCCACCCCTTTTTTCCCCAAAGTTGATGGACATGTAGTGATATTCTTAGAAAAATAAAAGGACCTCAGGAACAATGGGAAGAAAAAATCAATACATTGCATCAATGGGACAGGGACTTGAAATAAAAGCTCTCTATTAAAGGATATAGGATTCCATAAATGCTCTTAAAAAAATTCTATTAGTACAGTACTGGCTGATATTGCTATTGATTTTCTAAAAAAGGGCTTTAAAACCCCAAAGTCCTGAGAATATACTTCTTCAATTTTCCCAAGCTCATGAAAGATATATTTTTGTGCTGTTTTAAACTAAAGCTTAAAATTATAACGTGTTGACCTCCTATTCTTTAATTACAACCCTCTAGTGAATGGGGCTTGACCATCCTTTGCAAAAGCAAAATATAGGAACAACACCTGGAATGTTTGCTATGCTTTTCAACAATTTTCATAGGCCTAAGACTGGATAATTTGTGTTGTGTTTTAGGCCCTGTTTCCTTTCATATAATAAGATTGACAAAAAGAATAGCTGGGCTAATAGGAACCACAAAACTACTTGTTTTCTTTACATTGTTTATGTTTAATTAGTTGAAGAAGCAATAAACTTTATGATACCAAAGAAGTTCTGAAGGAAAGAGACTCAACAATTTATTATCTGCAATGTTGTCATCCACTTGAGATTTCGTTCTTTGCTCCTCACAATTTCCTCACAAACTCTTGTGCAGACTTTGAAAAAGGATGAGATTGCTATTACACTTCTGATGAGTCAATAACTACTATTTAATTATTGTTGATAGTTATCTTGTTATAACTTGGGCAAGAGATTCTTAACCCAGGAGAACTCTACTTATTTCAGTCTCAAGGCCACAAGTATATAATACAAATTGGTTTTCTCTGCCAGTAACCAGTGCAAAATTTTCTTTTATTTTGTATACTTGAATAGCTCAGCCAAATACTTAAAATACACTCAAGTACATCCATGTTCTCTTATACTTTCTAAAGGCTTCACACCAATTAAAATTGCAATGAACTGTACTAGGTAGATGAACATAGATGCAGTTTATCTTATATTACTAACATTTTATCATTAATAAATTGAATTGCCTCAAATTTCTAATGTCCCGTCAGAACCATCACTACTCAAGTTTAAGATGCTAGGAAATGTTTGTCATTTGAGAACATTTGGCAGTTTGTCAATTTTGTACATCCTTTCTCCTACTTTTTATTAAATCAAATTCTAAAAACATCTTTCTTCAGAAATTCTGACATTAAAGGGTACCATTAACAAGTCTCATTTTCTCTGAAATAAAACTTGTGTCTAGATTAATATGTAATTCTTTTTTACTCCCACAATATATTTGCTCTAAATACTGTACTGTCAGTTTTACTATTTTCCAAAGTTTCAACTAGTTTTCAGTTCATTTGTTCAGGCAAAGTTTAGAAGCTAAGTTGATAATGACTGCTTCATTAATATCATAAGTCCTTTAAGCTATATTTGCAGTTTTACTTGGGACAACTGAAGAGACTTTTAACCCTGAAACAGAAAACCTGAATGATAAAGCCATGAACTTGGTTGAAGGCATGTACTTCCAATAAAATAGCAGTCACAGTTATCGTGAACATCATATCCATTCCTAACATAGGATAATGTTAGGAATATTCTATCCAGTGTATCACGTAACACTTAGTCATCATGTCTCCTTATGTTCCTTTTTGTCTGTCTCAGATTTTTCTTGTTTTTGATCACCTTGATAGTTTTGAGGAGTACTGGACAGATATTTTGTAGAATGTGTGATATTTTCTTATGACTGAATGGGACTCTTTGTTGCAGGGAGAAAGACAATAGAAATAGATTGTTATTTTCATCACATCATATCAAAGGTATATACTATCATTATGACTTACCACTGTTGCTATAAACCTTGACATCTGGCTCAGGTAGCATTTGTCAGGTTTTTCTACTATGTAGTTACTACTTCCTTCTATCCATACTCTATACTCTTAGGAAGGCAGTCAGTGGGCACAGCCCACACTCAAAAAGTGGGGTGTTAATCTCTACCTTTTGAGAGTGGAGTATCTATATAAGTTATTTTGAAATATTCTGTACTAGATATTATTTTTCCCTTTTTTTAAAGCTGCCCCATTCTTGTAAGAACATTTAAGTTCTATTAGCAAATTTCAATTATATAATATAGTGTTATGAACTATAATCACTGCATTTTACTTTAGATCCTTAGACTCTATTCACTTTATAGCTGAAGTTTGTACTCTTTTACCAACTTCTTCCTATTTCACCCACCCCCTACTCCTGACAATCAGTTTTCTAACCTCTATTTCTTGGAATTCAACTTTTTTTTATTGTGTGTTGGATTCTACATATAATTGATACCACAAAGAATTTGTCTTTCTCTGTCTGGCTTATTTTACTCAGCATAATGCCTTTCAGATTCATCCATGTGTTGCAAAAGACAAGATTTCCTTCTTCATTGAGGTTGAATTATTCATATATTCCATTGCATATATCTACCACATTTTTTGATCCACTCATCTGTTAATAAACACCTAGGTTATTTCCAAGCTTCACCTATTATGAATATGAGTAATGCTGCAGTAAACGTAGGAGTACAGATAAATCTTCAAGATGATAAATTCATTTTCTTTCAATATATACCCAAAAGTGAGATTTCTAGGGCATATGATAGTTTTATTTAATTTTTTATTGTTAAATTTATTAGGATGACTTTGGTTAGTAAAATTTACATAGGTTCCAGGTGTACAATTCTATAGAACATTGTCTATATGTTGTATTATGTGTTCACTACCCAGAGTCAGTTTTCTTGCCATCACCATATATTTACTTTTGATTTCTTGAGCAACTTCCATACTGTTTTCCTTACTCATCGTGCTAGCTTACATTCTTACCAATGGTGTAAAAGCCCTTTAATCCACATCTTCACCAGCATTTGTTATTTCTTATGTTTTTGATAATGACCATTCTAACAGGTATGAGGTAATATCTTATTGTGGTAGGAGACTTTTCCTGTTTCCAAAACTTATTTATCTATTCAGTAGCTTGTCAGTATTGACTCAAGTATATTGATTTTATATGTTAGGTTATAATTTAATACTACTTTATTTATTTTCTTGCTCAAATTGTTCCAGGTTTGACCATTACAAGCTCTTTTTTTAAATTAAATATATTTCAGTGACATTGATTAATAAATTATATAAGTCTCAAGTGTATAATAACATTTCATAATACATCATCTATATATTGCATTGTGTGTTCACCACTCAACGTTAAATCTCTTTCCTTTACCACATATTTGACCCTCTTTACCCAATTCTACCTCCCCTTTTTGCTCTAGTAACCACCAAGTTATTGTTTGTGTTTATAAATTTTTGTCTTGTTCACTTGTTGTTTTCAGTATTATATCCTACATATGAGTGAACTCATGATTCTTGACTTTTTCTGTATGACTTATTTCACTTAGCATAATAATCTCAAAATCTATTCATTTTGTCACAATTGGCAATATTTCATCTTTTCTTACGGCTGAGTAATCTTCCATTGCATATATGTACCACATCTTCTTTAATCATCTATCAAAGGATACTTCAGTTGTTTCCACATGTTGCCACAATGAATAATGTTTCGATGAACATAGAGATACATAAGAGTATATCTTTATGAACAAATGTTTTCAGAAATATTTGTGTGGGTACCCCCAACAGGGATTGCTGGGTGGTATGGTAATTGTATTGTTAATTTTTTGAGGAACCTCCATACTGTTTTCCATAGTGGCTGTTCCAATTTATATTCCCACCAGCAGTGTATGAGGGATTTTTTTGTCCACAGCCTGTCCAACAGTTGTTATTACTTGTCTTGTTGATAATAGCCATTCTAATAGGTGTGAGATAGTATCTCATTGTGATTTTCATTTGCGTTTTCCTAATCACTGGTGAAGTTGAGCATTTTTTTATGTATCTGCTGGCCATCTGTATGTCTTCATGGGAGAAGTGTCTGTCAGGTTCTCTGTGCATTTTTTAATTACATTTTTATTAAATTGTATGAGTTCTTTATATATTTTCAGTATTAGTCCTTTATTAGAGGTGTTGTTTGCAAGTATCTTTTCCCATTGGGTTGGTTGCCTCTATTTTGTTGATATTTTCTTTCATTATACAGAAGCTTTTTAGTTTTATATAGTCCTATTCATTTACTTTTGCTTTTACTTCTCTTGCTTTTGACGTTAAATTCACAATATCCTCTTGAAGACCAAGGATTCCTGATATCAGTACCTATGCATTCTTCTATGAATTTTATTGTTCCAGGTCTTATGTGTAGGTCTTTGACCCATTTTGAGTTTTGTGTTTTTTTGTGACATTTTATTTATTTATTTTTTTGTTGTTTTTGACAGAGAGAGAGAGAGAGAGAGAGAGAGAGAGAGAGAGAGAGATACAGAGACAGAGAGAGAACTGAACTGGGGGCACTACCCAGTTCAGCATATGGGTTCACACAGGCCGGGGCTGGGATTTGATCCTCGGTCCCCGGCACTGCAAAGTGAGCGCTTAACCCACTGAACCATCCCGCTTACCCCTTGAGTTTATTTTTGTGTATGGTAACAAATAGCATTCTAGTTTCACTGTCTAGCACATGGCTTTCAGTTTTCCCAGCACCATTTATTGAAGAGGCTTTTTTTCTCTATTGTATGTTTTTGGTTCCTTTTTCCAAAATTATTTACCCGTATGTATGTGGATTTATTACTGGTTTTGCAATTGTATTTAGTTGGTCTGAATGTTTGTTTATCTGTCAATACTCTGCTGTTTTCATTATTGTTGCTTTGTAGTATATTTTGCAGTAGAGGTGTGTGATACTACTGCCCTTTTTTTCCCCTCTCAGAATTGCTTTGGCTATTAGAACAGAAATTATCAAACTTGTATGGCATTCCATTGAGAGCTTTTTGAGTTTGCTTCAATGCCCATATGACACACTCCCATCTATGTGGGGTTTATTGGTATGATTTTTGAGGACTTCCTATATATCTTGCTCCATTTCTAGAATCAGCCATTTTCTCTAAGATTCCTGGTTTTCTTTTTACTGGAGAATTGTCAGAAACCAAGATGTGGGCACTGGGGTGTTCATTTTTACTGGAATGGTATTGCATCTAGGCCCTCTAAGCTGACACATCAAGACAATACTTTTGAGTATATTAGCCTATACAGACACACATATTAATATTTATAAATATTTTATGTGTAACTGTCATACTGATGTAAAGCTAAATATAAGTTTATGCTCATGTGTGCAATTCTAATTCATCACTACATGGGTGATTCTAGCCTTTTCACTTACTTACCTCTGACCTTCCCACTTCAACAGTATAAATTTTTCTCCTTCATTTTCATTCATTTATTTAATTTTTAAGTTTAGGTATATATGTGTAGTGGTACCAGAATTAACCCGTTTCTCTGTAGGAATCAACTTTATGAACTAGAGTACAGTGCTTATGTATACTTTTCTTTTGCATTTATTATGTTTTTACAGACTGTACTCATTTATGTAATTACTTATGTCAGTGTCCTTTCCCCCCTGCACTATGCATTTGTGTTGTTTATACAGTTATGGTATAGTTTGTTTATTTTATAGATTGCTGCAGTTTATCCTGGGATCCTCTGACCTTAGAATGATTATTTAAAAATTTGCATACACTTCAGTTTACTCTTTGTGCTGTAAAGTTGTAAAGGTTTTGATACATGGTTATTGTTATCTAGCCACCATTATGGTTCATACATAACAGTTTCAACACCCTAAAAATCCTTTGTACTTTATCTATTAAGGTCTCCCTACTTCCCCCTCAAAACCCTGGCATCAATTCATCTCGTTTTCTGAGACAGCAATCCTCTTCCTAGTTAGTTATTAACTCCCTTCCATTACTACCTTTTAAATTTCTAAACAGACAATTCTGACCCTGTACTCTGAGGAGGAAATCTGTATTGACTAGATGAACTCAGCATTATACAATGGTAAATATGCATTAATAAGTATTCATTAACTAGAACATAAAGAACAATTATTCTAGTTATAGAACTCATTTCCCTGCACGTCTAGACATTGTTCAGTGAAATACTGAAACAACTTCCCTAAACCACTGAATACTATAACTTAGAATGTAGAAGAGAATGTAGTAGCTGATTTCTGCTGTTCTTGCTCATGATTTCTGAAACTTGCTATACTTTGTTTACTATTAATACTTAAATTACCTGTGCTGGAATAAGTCATCAAGTGTCTGCATATAATGTAAATATCTGTATCTCAACCTATTTCTCCAAATTGCAAAAAGACATCAAATAATTCTTGATTAAGTTACTCTGGAAATAAGAATCAAGCACACCACTTCTTTTTACTGTTTTTTTGTTTCATTCACAAATTAACAAATGAATCTAGGTTCAGTGACAAATAACAGGGTTCACCTTCTTTACTTACTACTTCTTCATTTCCCTGCTGTTATGTTTAATTAGAACTCCATTATGTGTTCACCCTCCAAAAATCAGTTCTCCTTCCATCACTGCATATTTGACTCCCCATCTCTTCTCTCTCACTCCCCTCCCAACTTACCCTCAGGTAACCATTGAAGTATTGACTGGGTCCCTGAGTTTTTGTTTGTTTTGGTTTTTTTTTCAGTTTTATATTCCACATATGAGTGAAGTGGTATGATTCTTGTTTTTTCTTTTTCTGCAACACATAGATGAAATACTTCAGACTTGTACATCTGGAACCTACGCAATTTTTATTAACTGATGTCACCGCAATAATTTTAACAATGACTAAAAACTTCATTGAGTAATTTCCTTTGAAATATAATTCAGGGAAAGCCGGGACGGCTCAGTGGGTTGAGCACTCGCTTTGAGGCCCCGAGGACCGAGGATTGAATCCCGGCTCCGGCCCAGGCGGACCCACATGCTGAACTGGGGAGTTCCCACAGTTCGGTTCTCTAGCTGTCTCTGTCTCTGTCTCTCTCTCTATCTGTCAAAAGTAAAATAAAAAAAATAAATATGCACTGAAGATAAAATAATTACTCTCTATAAATATAAAAAGATATAAAAAAATACAATTCATTGGGTTCTATAATCTTAAAAATATTGACACCATGCTTTAATTAATTAAAACAATGTGTAAATGGCTGCTTCTCTAAGATATCGTTGTGTAATAAAAAGAGTAATAAATGCTCTACACTATAAATACTAACACATCCCATCAGAAGATTAATTACAAATATCAATGATTGCTTGGCAAACAATAGTTACTAAGAGTTTAATAGAAAATTCTCACAGATATGTATAAATAAATTACTAAATCATTTGAATGATGCATTTTAGTTGCTCTGTGATAATTTTACAAGACAACTGGATTTCTATAAAAATAATATATTTGAAATTCTAATATTTCCATGAATTATGAGTCTTTCAGAAGTGACCCAGTTAGAATTCACATTCTTAGTACAGGTACATATTTTATTTCATTACACCTAAATGCTCTGCAATGTCCTTCCCTAAGAATATTCTTCTACTATTTCTGCATGAGCACTTTATCTTCTGAAAGCCTTCCTAACCAAAACTCTTAAATAATTTTTTCCATAGCTACTATTTACATTCAATTCTCTATGTGGAAAATATTTTCTCATATGTCTGGCTCTTCTTCCAAAGTGAGCTCATTTCATACTTTTATATTGCAAGCTCCTAACAAACTATATAATATACTTTTGTCAGTCAGTAGATATATCGATAATGAATTCACCAGAGTATAAGAGTGATTTAATAATTTTATTGTTTATTTTATTTGACCACTTTTTTTCACTGAAGAAACATCTTTCAATAATTCTTCATTGAAAATGTTCTCAAAGGCTTATACTATGCAACATACTTATTAATAAGAATCATTTGAAGAGCCCACATATTTAGGTATCATTAGACTAAAGTTAATGATTACTTGAAGAATTGTTTAAAATACCACTGTAGTACTGAAGAATACAAATAGAGATAAAAATAATATACTAAGTATGGAAAATTTATCCTGGAAGAAAAATGAAATCAATGATTATGTAATGCAGAAACTGAAACTGATCGAGAATGGAATTTTCTGCCAGAATATGATATAAAATATAAAGAGGAATATGTTTGTTTTGTTAAACACACCAACAGTAAACTAAAACAGACCACAGTTAAGCAGTTTTCATTGCTTTTCATTGTTGGCAAATAGTACTGCCATTAAGAAAGATGCATTTGCCCATGTAATTAAAAATTTTTAAACACAGCAACCCATATGAGTGTTTTGTGATTCTGGGAGCAGGAGGAGAAAACGAAGAAATGTTAAGTTCATTGTAGGTCTATTCCATGGTCTAGTATATTTGTAGAAGCATAAATTAGGGACATGTTGAGATGCACTCCCAGTTGGAACTCAAAAACATATCCTTATTTTAACTTAAGATGTTGTACCCAGGTGTTTTGACCAAGCAGATGTAATTTCTTTTATCATTCCACTGACCTTTCTTTGAGATTTATGGATTGTGTATGCCCTTTCAAAAGGATAAAGTACTAGTTCATAATGCTAGTGATAGATTTATAATATTTTGTTCAGTGAGTCCAATGCGAGAAGTACAGTTGTCTCAGGTATTTTTTTTAATGCTATATTTTAAATATAATTCTATAGTACTGGAAAATGTCAGGAAACTTGTGAGAAAAAAATTGAAGTCTCTAACTCTACACTTATGATCTCCTCCATCTCCAAATATTCTCCATTGGTTACCATCATTAGTTGTGGCTCTGCCATTTGACTTATTCCTCCTCATTTACATGTTATTGCTATGTCTAATTATTGCAAACATATGTGAAAGCAATTTGGATATCATTTGAAATTATAACAATGTTAGATATATTTCTTTCCTTTTAGTATTTGATGACATTGTAGCCTAGTATTTTTGTGTTTATTTTTTGTCCTATTGTTGAGAAGTTACCGTTATATGAACTTATGTTCCTCTTCCTCTAAGTAAAATGAATAGTTATTGTTTTTATAAGTGGTGATTATTGTACTTTTTATCCTGAAGGCTTTTTATTCCACCTAGATGTTATTATAATGAGACCAGTACTCTAAATGTCTGTGCCCCAATTATTTACTTGCTCTCTCTAAGTGAATGCAATACTAAACTGGAGGGGAAAATAGAGCTTGTTTTGCGATTTTGTCTTAAATGAAAGAACCTAACTGTTGGCCTAGCAGATGGTGATTTTACAGCTACAGTCATTTCTTTCAATGTTTCTCTATATATTTCCTCTGGAGTCTTGAACTTACCCAAGTTTACCACTTTTGGTGGTTTCCTTGTTAAGTTATTGAGAAGGTTCATTCACCTATATGAAATAGCTGCCTGTAGCAAAAAATTCACTCTAGACTTGAACATATCCAGTTTCTGTTGTGAGACATACTTTTCATTTATTTTCTTAACCAGTTTTACTACTAAGAGCTCTCAGAGGGGCTATTTCTTGAGGAAAGAACTGACCATAATTCAGTTCTCTTTGTGTGTGTGTGTGTGTGTGTGTGTGTGTGTGTGTGCGTGTGCATGCGCGTGCGGGGTGTGTCTGGTATGCATGTATTTGTATGTATGTGAAACTAAGAGGACATTTATTTATTTAAACTTACCTATAACTACTCCATACCCTCAAGAAAATTATTATTTTGTTCATAAGTTCACCTCACTGCTGAAAATCAGAAATATTTAGAGAGACGAATTAGCTACTTTCAGAGTCTTGAGGTAATGTGATTTCAGGGAATGAGAGTGTAAACATTATTGAAGGATGACAATTGGAAAATAGCACTTAGGACAACTTATATAAATTATATTGTAGGGCAAGCTTCACCCCTTTTTAAAGCTATTACTGGTAATTATTAGCCCCTTTTGTTCTTCCATGTAAATGTTAGAATGAGCTTGTCTTTTTATGAAAAAAGATTCTTTAGTGTTTGACCCAATGTCTAAAACAAACTGGATATAATTGGCATATTTACAATAATGTGTTCTTGAAAAAGGAAAAAAAGTCATAGTTGTGTCTTCTTTTGAAAGTGTTTCAATAACTCTATATTCTTTATATAGAGCTTTCACATAACTTGGCAGAATTACTTTAAGTAAGGTAAATACATCGCAAGTGGTATGTTTTGTGTGTTCTTAGTGTTGTTGGTTTCACATTATAGTGTTTTTAAAAGGAAATTGTTGATCCATCCCAAAGACTGTATAACACAGCTTTATCTTTTAAGGTATAACTAGAAGATAATCACCCTTATACCAAAATTTTAACTGAAGACTAAGATTATTAGTAATAGTGTTGTGTCCATTTCTCTGCTCCAAAACTATTTCATTCATTTTCCTTCATTTAAATAGGTAACAATTATCCTGAATTTTATGACTAAAATCCCTAGTTATATTTATAACCTCATTAGATATGACTATTTACATTATGTTGTTTAGGTTTTTAGTTTTATAAATAGTACTATATACTTTATTTACTTATCTGGATATTTCATATTCAGTTAACATTATTGTTCTTAGATTTATCTGTGATGCAGAGATCCATGGTTTAATCATTTTCATTGTTATATAACATTTTAACTTATTAAACCTTCTGTTTATTATTTGTTTTATAGAAATTATTTTTTGACTACGAAATTAATGCATATGTAGTTTATAAAAGTAAATAGGAACTTAAAAATTTCAGAGAATACTATGAATTACATGACTTGGTGTTCTTATTATTATACATTTTTAGGCTTTCATAGGTTTGCATACATGTTAAATATATATTTTTTAATATTATGCTAAGATTTTTTTTGTGCCAAGAGAAATTACACATTGAATCATAGATTTTTTTTTTTTTCTGCTAGAAGGAACTTTAGAGTCATATATTTAATACCCTTATTTAGTGGTTGAGAAAAGTCATGTGAGAGAAATGAAGTTACTTGGAGGAGGTTACACAGCTTGTCGGCAAGTTTTTCAGCTGAGTCATTTAAGCTTTTAAAATGTAATGGAGACTTATCACACTGATAACTATTCCTAGTGGAGTATACTGGGAATAGATATAAGCAACCGTTATTTTGGAAAACAACCAATGGCTGTGTTTATTGTGGCTATTACTAGAAATATATAGTAGTGTGTATGTGTGTGTGTGTGTGTTTATTTCTATACTATAGCATGTACTATGTGCCCAGAAATCTTTATAAAATCCATAAAACAGTATAGACTTTAGATATCCTTTTAAAGAAAACAAAGTTTTAATCATGTCTGACCTACTTATAAGTATTTTACTCTGTGCCTTTGTAATATAAGCAATATATATCATTAATTTCCAAAATCTTCTCTTTAGATATAAAATTACATACTCAAATATAAATATGAAACTATGTATGAGAGTTGTCCAGAAAAAATCTAGCCATAAGTACTTTTATTTTTTCTTATTACATGGCTGAACACTTTCCCGACAGCCCTTGTATATTTTTTTCATATTTTTAAAGATTGAAAGGATGTAATATATATATATATATATATGTATATATATATTTTTTCCACAAGGATTTGAGAAAATCATTTATTCACTCATGGGTTATAAAACTAAACACACTATTTCTTCATGATTTTTGGCAATGTTTATCAATATTTCAAATCAGGAGTGTCCAACCTTTTGAGTTCCTTGGGCCACATTGGAAGAATTGTCTAGGGCCACACATAAAATATTCTAATGTTAGCTGATGAGCTAAAAAAAGAAAAATTGCAAAGAAATCTCATAATTTTAAAAAAAGTTTATGAATTTGTTTTGGGCCTTTTTCAAAGCTGTTCTGGGCCTCATGCAGCCTGCAGGCCACAGGTTAAACAAGCTTGTTTTAGATGTTTACTTTGATGCAAGAATTCCACCTCTACAGCATGTGTACAAATATGTAAATAGCTACATAACAGCATATTTATTAAATATAGAGAATAAAGTGCAAAACGGAATAAAGCTATTGTCTGTTTATGCAAATTATAGTATAAATTATGTAGATTATAGTATAAGTTATATAAGTTGTACTATATCGATGTGATGAAACAGTCATTAGCTTTTAAAAATTAAGATGATTTAACATATTTATAGAGAAAAATGTATTGTCTTATGAAAACAAGTTACAAAGCAGTGTATAAATATTTTTCTTCTATTAAATAGACAGGCATAGAAAAATTTTTAAGGATGTAAATTAATATATTTATATACCTATTAAGGGAGTGATTCTGGGAGGATCAACACCTTAATATTTAAATTTGTATACTTGAGTTTTCTGAATTATTCATTACAATAAAAATATACAAAATTTATAATTAGAAAAAAAATCAATATAATTCTTTTGAGGGCAAAAGTTGTTAAAAATCACTGAACTTTTTAAGGCTCAATCTTGCAAAGTCCTATTAAAGGAAAGGCCAAGATTTGTGTGGAATCAAGTGTCAATTCATACCTACTATTATCAAAGTCTGTGTTATTTCCATTAGGCTGCTCTAAGGAATGAGCTCTATAATTTCTTGTTATATAGATATAACAAGAATTTACTTCAAATTAGCATAAAAGCCCTTTTTTAATTTATAGCAAAGTACACAATTTGTTGATGTTATGGTAATTTATGCCCATATTTGTTATAAAAGCTGTAGTGTCTTATCATTGCCCATAATATTCTTATAATCATTCTGCTTGCTGCTGTTATTTATAGAGCAAACCCTGACTCTGAG
The DNA here is from genome assembly GCA_004027555.1 of Craseonycteris thonglongyai. Classification (NCBI taxonomy): domain Eukaryota; kingdom Metazoa; phylum Chordata; class Mammalia; order Chiroptera; family Craseonycteridae; genus Craseonycteris; species Craseonycteris thonglongyai. Next base: position 13,709 of record PVKE010004238.1, read on the forward strand.
TATGATATAAGAATGTGGGTATTGATGAGTTCAGCACCTTGGATGGCAGAAGCAAGGTATAAAAATTGAGATTAGTAGAAGGCAGATAACAGAGAAGTGAATAAAATAGGGAAAGTCTAATTTTGAGGATTATATCCCCATACAAACATCAGAGTAAAGTAAGGAAAATATTTCCATAGCTGCCTAACTAAAGCTGCTTCCTGACTAAATATCTCTCTGTAACCAGGTCCCTTCCTACTGATAAGGTTTCCCTCCTTGACCAAACTTTAGTCAACTCCCTGAGCCCTCTTCTCAACTAGACCTTGAACTTGGTCTGAGCCCAGTTTTAGAGTAAAACCCTGCTAAGGCATATTATCAACAATGCACCCACCGTTGATATCTAAATCCTTGGCCTGCCTTTAGCAAGAATTCAGTTAAGCCAGTTTAGCAAGTATCCCCCATTCTTAATATCTAACCAAGTTCCCTTTAGTCATTTTTATTCCACAGACAACTTCATTCTATTCACTGGCTATAAATCCCCAGCTGTCTTTGCCATATTCATTTGGAGTTAAGCTCAGTTCTGTTCTAAAACTATCTTCTATTCTGCATTAGTACAAATAAAATTTTCCATGTTTTTAATAATAGTCTGGTGCAAATTTTTTCTTTTATACTATGCTTCCAAACTCATATAAAGTAATCTTTCAAAACAACAGTATATTCTCCTCTTCATAGATTTACTGTCATCCTTACTGCTGTCATTGTTCATAGTTTTCACCAAACACATTTTTCATTATTTAAATGTAATCTCTTCCAAATTCATCTAACAGAATTTCATCAAGTACTCCAAGCTCACACCACTCTTCCTTCCTTCAAACTATCCATGTATATTGCATTGTTATTCTGATTAGATTAATAAATTTAATGCCATTGACTCTTGAACAATGTGGGAGTTAGAGATTCCAACATCCCATGTAGACAACAATCCATGTATAACTCTTGACTCCCCAGAAACTTCTAATAGCCTACTATTGATTGGAAGCCTTACCAATGATCTGAATAGTCAATTAACACATATTTGGTGTATGTGTGTGTATATATATATGTATAATATATATATGTATATGTATATGTATGTATAATTATATATTATATATATTTAAATGTAACTAATTTTATAAAATATTATATATTATACTATATACTGCATTCTTACAATAAACTAGAAAAAAGAAAATTTTATTAATAAAATCATAAGGAAGAGAAAATACGTTTATAGTATTTATTGAAAAAAATCCACGTATAGGTAGATTCACACAGTTCATATCCACGTTGATTAAGAGTCTAGAGCAGTTCCATCCTCACATTAGCCAAGCTTATGTGCATGTTGACAACCACTTGCAGCATCTCTCCAACTTCAGAATTCCTCCTGGCTCCACTTTATACCCTCAGCTTTGATCTTCTTCCTTGGTCTAGTCTTCTCTTTAGTGTTGTATAATACAGAAAAGTTATATCAAAGGCATATTTACATTATTTGCACAAATAAAGCTATACATCTTTAGCCATAGAAAAAAAAAGAATGAAAATTTTGTTGAATCATGTAAGAAGTTGTACTCACTATTCCACCTAAAATATTTATGCCCTAGAATGTAATTTTTAATTTTTAAATCCAGCATAACTTCTAAGAAAAAGCCATGCTGCAAGTGGTTGTCAACATGCACATAAGCTTGGCTAATGTGAGGATGGAACTGCTCTAGACTCTTAATCAACGTGGATATGAACTGTGTGAATCTACCTATATGTGGATTTTTTTGTATGTACAAATACTTAAAGTAAAGAAAGAGTAAACTGTGTAATTGCTGGGGGTGGGGTAGAGGTAGGGAAACAACACTGTCTGTGTTGGATTTATTGAGAGAGTATGCAGTATTGGTATGTAGTTAGTAATTTTCTGAAGTATTTTTGTAAAAGTTCTCCTGTCCAGTCCTTCTAATGTCACATAAATTGAGAATGTGCTCTAATTAAAATCTTACCTTTGCTTTGTATCAAGTATTTATTATAGATTAATCATTTAAAAATAACTTTTTTATTAATCAAAAATTCAGGGCTACACTCTGGAGGCAGCCATTAATAGGCAGACTGCATCCTATGGTTGGTTTCTGGACACTAAAAAAAGATGTGGAAGAGATGCCTACTTTATTTTTAAGGACACTGAGAATGTGTCACCAAGTGAACCACCTCTCCTCCCCCACCCCATACAAACATTATGAAAAGTAAACAGATAACGTTATGTAAAAATAAAAGGTTAAAATAATAATATATGATTGATAAAAACATTTATTGAGGTCAATGAAAAATCAGATATTAGTAGGTTTGTTAGCTGGTGTGGTCAGCAAAAGTATCATTATCACAATAGTAAGAATAGTAGTAGTGATGAAAACATTTCAGAATTGTAAAATACTGCTTAGACAACAATTTTGCCTATTTTTTCATGTAGCCCTCAGAAAAACAGCTGGATATATACAAAGGCTATCAGAAAAGTATCCAGCCATGTAATGTAAAAAATGGAGGCATTTATGGCTGGGTTTTTCCAGATAGATAGCCCTTGTAAAGGGTGTCCCAAAATTCATGCAAGAAGTAATTTTGTACGAAAATTGCGAATCTTGCGTGAATTTTGGTACTTTACATAGGTAGGTGCTATCTTTTCATTTTCTATGAAAGAAATGAGAATCAAAAAGTAGTGAGGGTCATACTTCAATCTATAATAACTTCAGACCAATGAACTTTACCAAGGAATCTCTACAAATTATCTCAGAAGGTTAATCCATAACTTCTTGAGGACTGGAAAAGAACGTGGTTGAAGGTTTAATACCTCCTTTAGATACTCTTGAGTCGAGTTGACCTTCAACTTTTAATCTTCTTATCACTCAAAACCAAACACAATCTTGAGCTAAATAAACCATGGCAAAATGGTTTAAAATCTCTGCTATTGGGATATCATCCAGTCTCATGAGGACCATTACCAGGTTCTGTTGCTGTTGGCTATGGATTTGCTACACAAATGGGTCCAGGACCAGAGACCAAGCCTGGCGCATCTTCCTGCTTGTGGATATTGACAATAATGTGGAGTAGCAAGCCACCAGATGTGATGTTTCAAATATTGACATCAGCCCATATTATGCATCAACGTGTTCTGCTGCTCACTGCTTCTGGGAATACAGCTTTCCTGGGTACAGTCACTTTTTCCAATTCTGGTCCTGTCTTGATTTATTCCAATTCATACTTATACTGTGGAAGCTCATAGATGCTTCACAGTTAAATGGGTGGCTTATGAAAAAAACAACAACACACCTTTAATATCTGTTTATCCATTGCTGCTATAAGAATAAATACTGGATAAATATAGTAATATTGAGTTCTCACAAAAATATGATAAACATCAGTTTTTTAAATGAATTGTATTTTAAGTTTAATTGTATTTAAATTTCATTGAAAAATTTATGTGAATGTCATTTATAAGTGTCATTATAAGGGCCTTTGTAGTTTAAAAGATCATTTTCAATGTCATATGATTGTATTTGAATTTACCTTTTGGCTCCAAGGAAAAATTGACTTTTTTTTGCTATATTTATTTTTAAATAACAAATTTGCTTAAGATAGAAAGTACTAGTGTTTAAATTGAGTATTCTTGATATTAACCCTCTTTAAAAATGCATGTATTTACTTGAGTGATTTAGTTATGCTTGGTTCAGTTGTTCTGTCATATTTATACCCAGTTATGTTATGAACTGATGGCTATGATAGTAAGAAAAATCAACCTGTTATATGTTTCTAAGGATGTGAGAGAATATATGTTATAGAAAAAAAAAATGGATGAGGAAATTTGTCATAATCCAAGAGAAGTAAAATATTTTGACGTTAACCCAAAGCACTTTTGCCATACATGTGTAAAAACACAAAACATCTTCTTAAAAGGCTTTTTGTCCAATTGATTTTCATGGGTTTTAAACTTGTATTATATTATGTATTTCAAGATCAAATGAACCATATTTCTTACAGTGAAATTTAACTGAAACTAATGAATTTCCTGCTTTGAAGCCTAAATTGTTCATACCTCGATTGAATTACATACTGTAGGCCTTAAGATAGTCTTCGCTTTATTGAAATCTTGTACTTCTGGGTTTGGCTCTCTCAGGTTTCTTGTTATCCGTTATGGAACTTTCTCTCAGTTAGTTTCTTAGTTTAACAAAAATTGAATCAGAAATATTTTCAGTTAAATTTCTTAATTTAATAATTAAAAAAGTTGTTTACAAATAACATTATTTATTCTAAGAACCATTATAAAATGTCTCATTTTAAATTTGTATTCAATTATTAGGATACTTTTTGGTAAGTATTTTCAAATAAAAGTTATTTTCAAATAAAAAATGAATAGCTTTTCTTCAGTTTTGTTAAAATATAATTTATATGGAACTACTCTTATAATGCATATATTTTAATGTTCTCATTGATATTTTTCCTAAATACATCTGAAATCAAATAAATTACTAAGGTAAAAAATTTACTTTAGAAAATTGACCCTGTCTTTAGTACTGTTGAAGAGAAATACAATACCAGCTAGATAAGGAATTGAAAATTTTCTTGTAGCTTAGTTAGAAATTAAAATTATTTTTTAAATATTATCTTTCAAACACATTTGCAATATAAAATTATTTTTTTTAAGATTTATTGTTTTGAGAGAAGGTGGGAGAGAGAGAAATGGGGAGGTCCCAGAGCAGTCTCCATAATTGTACATCATCAGTTCTTACAGTTTTACTCCACACAGGTGAATGTGTGGTTGCACAGGGTGGGAACTGAACTGGGTGGCGGTCTCCTGCATAGGAGGTAAGAAACTTTACTGTCATTCTGGTGAGTGATACTTAATTAAGCCAGTTGTGCCACAGTTCAGCATATGTGTTTGCACTGGCTGTGGCTGAGATTTGATCCCTGGACCTCACAGTTGCAAGACAAGTGCTCAAACTGCTGAGCTATCCTGACATTCCCATAAAATTATTAATGAAATATTATGCATTATATTATAGTACTAAGTTTTTAAAAGATAGTCTATATTTTATCCTTGTAATATATCTCAGTTCATACTATCTACACTTTTAAGTGCTCAATATCCATGTGTAGCTAGTGGTTAATGTATAAAAAAGAACAGCTATAGGCCATGAGGTAAAATAGAGTGACTCTGGTATTATTCTAAAAATTTGTGTATTCACACTATTATCTGAAAGTTCCAATGTACTAACATTCAGATCTCATGGAAGAACATGCAGACATATACCCACATCAGTGTTGCCTATTTGTACTCAAGCTCTGACTAACCTTTTTTTCAAATATATTCTCCAGAACTGATTTCTTGGTTTACATTCTTCTTCACCAATACCACCTTTAATCTTCTTTCCTGTTTCTCTGCCTTTCATTCAGATTAAATACTACACTAAGTGACTACTATTTAATGTGACCTTTTCAATGAGTCCCTTAATTTAATTTGACCTGTGGGTAATATGAGGAGGTAAAATGCTGAGTTTTAAGGACTCCCTGTTAGCTTTATTTTGAATAGACAACTTTTAGGTTGGTATTCTAGAAATATACTTTCCTTCTTATATAAAACATTATATGTAATTAGTAGTCAGTCATAGCATTACAGAAATTCTAAAACCAAACTTTACTACAAAAAAAAAATCACCCAATATTTTAGTGATGACTTGACATTTTAAGTTCATGTATTTGCAAAAATTTCAATGAAGTTTGGACAATTGATATTTGGTGATTACGTTTTAAAAAAATATTTTCAAAATCTAAAATAATATAAAATGTATCCTTTTTTAATCTTAAACTCATTTAGCATGTTTAAGATATAATGGCTAATATCTACTTATGACTAACAGTGCATGACATTTATCTATATATCAGTGGTTCCTTATTAAATTTTATATGTGAACATTTAGTACACTAATAAATAAGATAATCTATACAGACAAGTCTTTTTCTTGGCTTAATGCAAAAAATAAATAGAACTTAAAAAATACTATTGGAAGGCAAAATCTAAGGTGAAGAACAGATAACAGACACAAAAGATTATTTCTGATACCAGAGCACCTGGTAATCATAGGAAGTCATAAGTTAGTAAATTTATTTACAATTACAAGATTATTAGTTTCAATTTTTTAAAGATGTATTTTATTGTTTTTGTCAGAGAGACAAAAGCACAGAGAGACAGAGAGAAGTGGGAGGGCCCAGAGCAGTCTCCATAGTTGTACATCATCAGTTTTCAACCTGGGTTTGTTCCAGTCAGGTGGGTGCAGCTGTGCAGGGCAGGAACCAGGCCAAGGGCCTCCTGCATGGGAAGCACACCCCCAAGAGAACCAAACTGGGGCCCTCCCACATGGGAAGCACACCCTAGTTTGACATATGGGTCCACGTAGGCAGGAGCCCAGACACTATCCTCAGTTCCCAAGGCTGCAGAGCCAGCGCTTAACCCACTAAGCCATCCTGGCTTCCCCCAATTACAAGATTATTAAATTGCTTAAAATGAAGTAAGATAGTCAAGGGCTAAGTGGTAATCTTTTCATTTACTCATCATTTGTTATCATTTGTCTTTCATTATTATACAGGGTCTGGTAGAAGTAATGCCCCTTTTTTATGAAGTGGTAATCTATTCCAAATTTTTATTATAAAATCATAAGCATGTAATTCTGTAACATAACAATATCACACTCAAGCTTTCAAAAGGGTGTTCCTTCTCCAGACCCTGTATATTGAAAAATGTTCCAGGAAAATTGCAGCCTTAAAAATTATAAATCATCTAAATTTATAGAATATAATACTTTCAATAAAATTTGCTTTTTAATCATGATTGCTATAGAGGAGCAAAAGCTGTTGGTAATTTATGTTAATTTTAAAGTTTCTGAGAGCTCTGACACAAAGGATTACTAGATGATCGGTATAACTTCAAAATAATATTCTATTGAAGGTATGAAAATTGACATAATTAAGTGAGCAACTTAGTTCATGATGTAACTAATTTCATTAACAGCACCATTCTTTACTTCTCACACCCTCTTCCTCTATGAATCAACATCCTTTGTCATGTGGCCTCCCAGCTTCTTCCACAAAAAAGGAAAAGTATATGTTCCCATCTCTTGACTTTTAGATTGAATGTAAGACTTGTTTTGACCAATGGGGCATTAGTGGGTATGATTTGACCACAAGGTTGACAATTGTTTGTAGATTTGGGGTTACTCCCTTATGCCACTACTGTCACCAGGAGATGAACATACTTAATTAAGCCAGTGTGTTTATCTGAGTGTGGTTGACGTATGGAACAGATACAAATATAACCTAGATCAATCAGTTCTTAAACAACTGGCAGACTTGTGAGCTAAATAAATGCTTACTGAATTACTAAGTGCTTACTGATAATATTAAATCCTCACTCATTTTCATGAATACAAACACATTTTAGTTATGGAAAGGAAATTAGTGGTTGGAGATAGGAGTTGAGTTAGAGATGAGCAGAGAGAAGCAGGAGTGAAGACTAACAAAGGGACATGAGGAAGTTTTGGAAGTGATAAATAGATTTATCTTGACTGTAGTGATACAGTGTCACAGGTGTGATCATATGTCAAGTTGATCAAATTATACTCTTTAAATATATACAGTTTGTTGTATGTCAATTACAGCTTTATAAAACTATTGAAATGCTTACTGAGGAGGAGAATTTGGAGTTGTTATGCAGCATGATATAGCCATAGTTGGCACAATTACTTGACTTTAGAAGTGATAACTTTTTGTTCTTTGGTTCCACCATGATGGCTTCAATACTAAAGGAATAAAATGTAATTTTAAATAATGGTATATTTTTTCAATTTCTATATAAGTAATATTTAGACCTCATTAATGGTTAAACAAATATTTATTAATCACCAGCTATGTTCCAGGCACTGTTTTAGGTTCTGGGGAAATAGAATGAGTAGTCAAAAATATTACCCACATGAAACTTAAATTTCTATAGGCATAAGAAACACAAATATGAAATAAATACTAAAACATCAAATGCATTAGATATAATAAATCATAAAGAAAAGAAAAGAAAAAAGGGTAATCAAGAAGGTTCAGGATTGGGAAAAAAAATTAATGGTTTCCGTGCAAAATATATTTATCCTATGCAATAATTAGATAATTCAAGATGTGCTCTTGAATATATTCATTATTAAATAAACATTTATTATCTGTTAGTGGGACCCCAAAGTTTTGAGTTCATCTACATGACCCAGGACCCAATGAAATGAATGAGCAGGAGTTTGTAGTATACAAAGAAAAATAGTAGAATATTGAATTGTCAATTCCAGAGACAGGGAGCTAATGATTAAAACTTAACTCTCTGATGGTGTATAGGGTATAGATTATATAGGGCAAAATCACAAGACACTGTGGGTTAGGGGATTTGGGGTCGTGTTGGGAGCTGATTGGGCAGAGGTGAAGTAAGGATAATAAATCATTTGTTTAGGTCTTGAGACAGTTCGGAGGTATGCCCCAGTGTCCCTCTATCTAGTCTCAGGGGAAAGTAGTCAGGAGGTTCATTCTACCTTAAGGTTCAGGAGCTGGAACATAACTTAGTTCAAGATTTATCTTTGGCCAGACCTTGTGGTTGTCAGGGCTACTGTCTTTTGCTGCCTCAGGGACTGATAATTATTCAGGGGAAAAGCTAGGTCTCTGAGGGGTATATGTAGAGAGAATGTGGTTTGTAGAGTTAGGATTGTAGAGTTAGGATGTAGAGTTTAGTTACAACTAAATTTAATCAAAGTCATAAGGATCCTTGGATTCATAGTTATGCTAAACAATATGAAAACCAGGAGAGATTTGGGAGTACTCATTTTGGAAATGTGTGTTATACACACATCTTTGTAAGATGTGTGTATAAAAGAGATAGAGAATAATTCCAAACATAAAAAGAGGATCAAAGTTTCAGATGTCTTCCAGAATTATATAGCTAACTCAAAGCAGCAAAAATATAGATAAGATTGTGGGAGATAGTGCTGCCTATCAAGTACAGGCATTCCCATTCACTCTTTTGTTGTTTTTAATTGGACAGTATCTTCTAAACATTGCACATTTGCATGCTAAATTCAGCACTTGAACTTCCAGTCTTTAGCTTGTTGTAACATATGTTTTAAAGGTATTATCTTTTTATATTAGTTGTGAGATAATTTCAAGCAAGGGATAATAATCTCAATGATTAAAAAGGAATTATTTCTTCATGCAAAGTCTATAGCAGTATTCTTAGTTGGGTGGTTTTTGTGTTTGCTATCTTCCTAATAAGCCTCAGGGACTTTTCTCAAACAGGTTCAAAAATCCATTCCTACACAGACTGTTATAGCTCCTTGTACAATTAGCCATAGCCCACAGTTCTATTTAATTTCTTTCCTCCCAAGTAAGGGCAGTATTTCATTTATTATGTTTGCAAATACCTAAATATCAATCTAAGTCTAGAAGCAATTAAGGGAGATGCAGATAGATCGTGAGGGGGCTAAACATCATCTTGTGATGTTTTCACCTAAGTGAAACTTTGTATAAGATAGTTTCCAGGCCAGCAGAAGCAACTCTCTTTTAGCAAGAAAGAGTAAGGATTCTCTTATCACGAAGTGCTCCAATAGAATTAGAGGTTTACAGTTCTCAGAAACATCTGTCCAAATGGCACATCCTAGGTTTCAAGGTCCCATTTCTTCCTTATAATATTGTACTGATTTTTAGTAGGATACCTTCAAGCGTTGTTAACTTAATCTCCCTTCTATTTATCACACAACCAGAGAGATCCTTGTTAATATCTTCCCAGAAAGTAATCCAGTTCCACTAAATCCATGTGGGGGTCCTCTTTCTTAGAAACATTTCTGGTATCAGTTGTTCTAAGATTTCCCCAGTAAGCAACTCTGAAATGTTTGTGTGCTTCAGTCTAGTATTGATTTGGAAGGTGATAAGTGGGTACAAAAGTGATACAACTAAATAATGGTAGTCAATGAAATGGTTTGTTTAGAGCATTACAATTCTAAACAACCAAGGATTTTAGAATTGGTATTTTGTTGTCACTTGCAGCCAAACTTAATTTTAGCTAACAGAATATATTTCTGTTGTTTGCTACCAAGAGCTCTGACTAGTGAGGCACATTTATTGAATTATATCAACTATAAAGTAATCTCCACATATTGAATATTTTCTGCTGTGACAGACACTGTGCTTAGTATTTTATATCCACTGCCATTTAATTATTTCAATACTTCATTCAATAGAAATGCTGCTACCCACATTTTAGAAAAGATGAATTTGAAGCTCATAGGCATTGCCCTATTTTCCTAGCATCATACATTTATTAAGTGATGGAACAATATCTGTCTCCTTAAAAATATATACCTTTAATGCTATAGTACCTGGTAACTAATTCTACAATAAAAATTTCACATATTATTTTTTTTTAAGATTTATTTTATTGTTTTTGACAGAGACATAGAATAACAGAGAGAAGGAGCTGGGCCCAGAGCAGTCTCCATAGTTGTACATCATCAGTCTTCGACATGGTTTCTTTCCACACAGGTGGGCAGGGGCGGAGCAGGGCAGGAACTGAGCTGGGGGCCTCCTGCATGGGAGACACACCCCCATGAGCCAAGGGCTGAACCAAGGGGGCAAGAGCCGCCCTGGGAGCCTCCCACAGGAGAAACACAACCCAGGTCAGCATGTGAGTTTGTGTTGGTGGGTTCAGGATTCAATCCTCTGTCCCTGAGGCTGCAAAGTGAGCTCTTAACCCACTGAGCCATCCCAGCTTCTCACATGTTATTGAGATTAAATATTTCTTGCTTTAGTTTAGATTGTTTGTGTATAACCAAACAATTTACCATTGTACCTAAAGGATTATGCAATATTTGATTGTAATAATTATTATATCTCTTGACTTAGTACTATGCCTTTTACAGGCAAACAAATCTTTTTTCTTATTTTGTTGTTGTCATTTAATATAAATATGCTATAGATTATGTCTCCTAAGAAGTACTAGTGAGAATAAAATACAAAATCTCATGAATGGCCTTTCTATGCGGTATAGAGTAATAATAGAATGATCAACTCTCTTTTGGAATGTAAATTAAAATAATCATTGTTTTTTATATCAGACTTCTGAATCATGTTTAATAAATTGGAATATTAACCTGTTTTATTTTAACTATTTTTAGCTAGTTTTTCTCCATTCTGAATGTGTCAAGTTTTAGACTCAAGTGTAATATATTGAAGTTATCATTATATTATTTATATTGTCACTATTGGCATGTAGCTTTAGATCTGCTAGTATCTTTCTCAGTCTGTTGTCGATCATATTCAACAAGGCTTCCAGCTTTGTGTCTTAAGTATAATAAATAGGCTCTTATAGTTTCACAGAGTATTGGTAAATTGGAGCAGGCTAAACCCAGTATACTAGAGAAAATGTCCAAATTGAAATTGATTTTAAATTATCTATGAGTATTATAATTTAAACATGGACTAAAATCCTATTAGATAGGCCAAAACTCATATCTTTGTCATAAAAATATTTTGGAAATTTTATTAATTATTTTGCTCAAACTCAGCTTTATTATTTTTACTATATTTCTAGAATTTCTAAGTGTGGCAATGAGTATAAAAAGCAAGATATAAAAGTGGCTCATTAATTATGTTTTAGAATACTCACACTCCTGTGATAATTATAGATATGATCTATAAATATTACTAAATATCATTCTAAAATCTTATTTTTGACATAATTTAACTTTACTGATGTATATTTTACAGTATCTTCCTTATCTTTTTGGAAAATTGATCATTTGCCCATCTTAGCTTTCTGATTCCTCTTATGTTCTCTCCAACTCAATAATGATACATATGCCAAGACTTAATTCCTGTTGTAGATCACATTCAAATATGTAGAATCATTTATTGCATGAAAGTTGCCTAGCAAATTTACAACTATTTGAGAATTCAGATTTAATTTAATAATACTCATTCACTATATCTTAGACAGAAAATCATGTTTCTAGATAGAGAAGATAAAAGCAAAATAGTAATAGAGAAATTTGAATTTATCATTGTTGTCAGTCAGCTCTCAGTACCATAACTATGCCTTCCTGTAAATTTCTGGGATCCTCCAGGAGATTTAAATTGCTTATCAACATATTGCTTTAATAAGCAGAAAATTTAGAAAATAAAGACATGTAAAACTAAGACACCCTTCAATATGTATATATGTAGATGTGTATGAGCATTGTTAGTTTACTTTTATGTATATTGAGTACCGTATTTTCCGGCGTATAAGACGACCGGGCGTATAAGACGACCTCCTAATTTTACAGTTAAAACATAGGTTTAGGCCTATATTCGCTGTATAAGACTACAGCCTCGGAAGTGGGGGGTAGTCTTATACAGCGAATATAGGCCTAAACCTATGTTTTAACTGTAAAATTAGAGGTCGTCTTATACGCCCGGTCGTCTTATACGCCGGAAAATACGGTATATATTAAATATATAATTAGCATGTAATTATGATATTTTTTTGATGACTGCTTAGTACCCCATCATGTGCATGTACTATGAGTTCACTTAATTTTACACATTTGCCTGAACATTTTAATTATTTCCAAGAAACCATATTTTAAAATAATACTTATCTACATACAAATATGTATTTCATTCTTATTTTTAAAAATTAAGGTTATTACCTTACTGCCCAGAGGTTAAACTTTCAAAATTATTGCTATTCAACCATATACTAGTAATTCATTTAAAAATGTTCACTAAATTGATCATTGTTTTGACCTTAAATTATTAGATACTTAAAATGTTTTGTGCTATTAGTAAACAACATTGCAGTTACACACAGCATTCAGAATAAATAAACTGTGGTATTCAGTAGACTTTTAAATAATTAAATTACAGTTTATTATTTAATTATATTTCTAAGTTATATTTTGCTCTAATCTGGAAAACTATTCTGATAAACATTCAATCTTAATAACTGGAAGCACAAGTAATTAAGCTGAAATAATGTTTATGTGTGTGTTTGAAAAGTTCTTTGTATTTCTTAATTTCATATCTCAAAGTGTCTGTGTGTATGATTTAACCACCATAAATTACAGATCTTTTGTAATAATGCTAGCTCATATCATTTGAGTAGATGGTTCTAAATCTAAGAATAACATGTTAATATTTACCAGATTTAGTGAAAAAGAGAGAGATTAAGGATATTTGTCCTATAGTTAATAAAGATGTACTTAGTCTTAGGGTGGTAATTCTCCACATTCTTCCTTCATCTGTTTACATTTTGTTGCAGTGAACCTTAGTATGACTACTAAAAGTTTAAGTACAAACACTAATATAACAAAATAACATATGTTGAGATAAATTTTGAAAAAATTGTGTTATTTGCTAAGAGTACCTGGTCTTCTGGTAAATATAAAAATGGAAATGCACTAGAATATTGGATAATGTAAGAAATTAAAAAATAGTGACTGACTTCTTTAATCTTCTTAGGATACCTAAGAAGATTACCTAAACTACGGTATGTCATCATGACCCAGTGTTAAGTCTGGAACACAGAGCTGGAAAGCCAAGGAAAAGATATATCACTGATTGAAAGAATCATGAAGCTATATAAAGTTGAAAATCTTAAAAATT
>PVKE010004238.1:27518-66179 GCA_004027555.1 Craseonycteris thonglongyai
AAAAAAAAAAAAAAAAAAAAAAAATTATGAATGGTACAGGGAGAAACACGTAAATAAAGGAAAGCCTCTTTCCATACAAGAGCTGTGAAACTGAGATAGTTTCTAAATACTTTTGACCTTTACATTAACAATTAGTTGGCCACCCTCCATTTGCAATCACTATTACAACTTCTAGATATACAAAAATAATAAGTAAAACTAAACTACTTTAGACTCAAAATCTCTAGAATCAAGAAACTCACCATTTGTTAGTGAAATGCAATGTACAAAATTTAGTTGAAGTGTGATATATGCTTCTATAATTCTGAAGATTGCCAAGTATTGGTGGAGCACCTAAACATGAATTTTGGAATCAAGGAAGACTTTTATGAGAAACTGGTGTCTAAGACAAAATATACAGTTACTATTGTTTGGTGCAAAGAGAAAAAGAATAGGAGATATGGAAGAATTTAAAAAATTTGAAGTCCAAATAGAATCCGGCATCTCGAGGGTTTTTCTGATGAGGTTTAAAGAAGGACATATTCCACATAACCTGGGCTATTAACAATTGAATCAAATATTCTGTCTAACCTCAGGAATTCCCAGGGCCTTCAGTGGGATCGTTCTGCTCTAAGCCTGGAACTCAACAACCTTTCCAATGCAGGAATCTCTGTACTTATATGAAAGAGGCTTAATCACCCAAGGGTAGCCTTCTCTTTACTATGATTTACTCAGACACGTGATTTATTTTGCTGATATCTCATGCACTCACACATTATTCAGAAGATTGGTTTTGAGAAAGATGAAAGGAAATATAAATAATAGAGACAGCAGTGGGAAAAGGTAAAATTTGAGTACTTTGAGAGTTAAGGTATTTCATTTTAATAAATAAGAACATGCCTAACATAGTTTGAAAGAAAATTAAGTTACTTTAATTTATTCAAACATTCTAAGATGGGACTTGAATATGTGGCATTAAATGACTGTGATATCAAAGGTTATTCATTTTTTGAGCTTTCATCCTAATGTTCACTCTGTGTAAGCACAGAGAATTAGGAAGATTGTAAGTGATTCAGCTCCAAAAATATGCAGAATAATGTGAAAAATAAATCTATTTAAAAGGCTCTGAAGATGTGTAATGACATCAAGTTTGACTCCCTGAAAATTGCATGTATTATTGCTCATATATATCACTGCTTGATAATTGAACTAAGATGTTTCATATTGAACAAGAAATGGGTATACTAGAAGTTCAATATCTTTCTGTATAGAAACCTATGATGAAAGGTAAGTATAAGAGAGGTTTAGATGCCTAGACACCATTCATATGCTCTTATAATTTCATGGGTACTTTATAATTTTAGTGAAGAAAAATGACCTATAAGCTAATAAAATGAAAGAGAATTTGTTAGAAAAAGATGTGCTGTTGAAAATCAATACCTAATAAGTACATTACAAGTTTCCGTTCACCTATATGCTGAACCAGTTACAGGTTTTTGTGATACAAATGAAATAATTTTCAGTGCTTTAATAAACAAAACCCCAGAAAACAGATTAAAAAATTTTTTTTATGAAGACACAGAAGTCTTTTAAGAAGAAGTAGCATATCTGTTAAAGAAATTGAATTTATAGTAAAACATTACAACAAAGAAAACTTCAGATTTAGATTTTATCCAGTGACAAATATCTAAATATTCAAAGAAGAAATATTTATTCACCACAGTCTTTTCCAGAGATTAGAGAAAAGGAAACATGCCCAACTCATTTATTGAGGCCAGCATTTCACTAATATATTACAGGGCAATATAAGAAAAGAAAAACATCAAAATTCCTCTTGAACAAAGATACAAAAACTTTCAAAAAGTTAACAATTTAAATCCACCAATGTAGTCAAAGAAAACATGAGGTTATTGAAAGAAGAATAGATTTATTTTTCATTTGAAAATCAATATCACTCACCATATTAGCAGACTGAAGAATAAAAATTATTATGATAGATGCAGAAGAAGTATTGAACAAAACTCATCATCAACTGAGGATAAAGAACCTTGGATCAAAGAGAAATTCCTTAGCCTGGTAAAAGATTTGCAAATATCCTTCAGCTGATATCATACTCAATAGGAAAAGATGGAATGATTTTCCTTATCATTCAGAAAAAGACAGAGATATCTTCCCTTACCACTTCAATTAAACATCTTATAGGAAGTCCTAGTCAGAATAAGGCTAGAACAAGAAATGGAAGGCATGCATACTGGAAAGAAAGACACTTTGTATATTAGCATATGACATGATTATCTACATAGAAATTGCCAAAGAATCTAGAAAAGTTATTAATTAAAATTATTATGTGAAAGACACTGTTAAGATAATTAAGTGACTAGCCATAGATTGGGAAAAAGTATTTATAAGTCATATTTCTAATAAATTATATCCAGAATACATAAATATCTCTTAAAATTTAGCAGCCTGACAACAAAGAACCCAATTAAAAAATAGGGAAAAATTTGGAAAAGATAGTTTATCAAAGAGTATAGAGTATATACAGATGACAGATAATTATATAAAAAAGATGGTCATCATCGTTAGAGAATTCTACCACTGAACCACCAATGCCCCGTCTATCATCATTAGTAATGAGAGAAATGTGCATTAAAAACTCAGTGAGATTCCACAGTAAGCCTATTAGAATGGCAGCACACCATACATACACAAAAATCGAACCTATAAAACTTTGTTGACAAATGTATCAGAATGCAGATGTTGGGGAAGCTGGGATGGCTCAGCGGGTTAAGCACTCACTTTGTAGCCCGGGAGCCTGAGGATCAGATCCCAGGCCTAGCCCATGTGGACCCATATGCTGAACTGGAGTGTGCCCCGAGTTCAGTTCTTGCTGGCGTCTATGAGGGATGCTCCCAGCCCAGTCCCTGCCCAGCACAGCCCTGTGCCCACCTGTGGAGTAAAACTATATGGAAAACTAATGTCAACTATGGAGACTGCTCTGGGCCCTCCCCCTTCTCTCTGTCTCTGCTCCCTTCTCTCTGGGCCCTCCCCCTTCTCTCTGTCTCTGTCTGTCTGTCTCTGTAAAAAATAATAAAAATAAATCTTTATATAAAAATGTAAAAATAAAAGAAGAATGCAGATGTTTACGGTAGCTTTATTCATAATCACTAATAACTAGAAACAAGCCAATCAACTTCAGTTTAAAGAGAAACATCCATACTAATTGATAAAAATGAATGATGTATTGATTTGAAAAAATAAAAATAAAAGAAAAATTAATGATTCTGAAATGATTAAGTGAAATAATCAACATTTAGAAAGCTACTTATTATAGTACTCTATTTTTTCCAGAGACTTTGGGATAGGAGAAACTATAGGGCTAGGACTGACTACAAAGGGAAATCTTAAGGAGATTTTGGCAGTGATGGATTTCTTCTATAAAAATTGTGATGTTGAATACATGACTCTGCAATTGTCAAAACTCATTGAACTGTGTACCACAGAGTAAATTTTATACTGTATATAAATAAACCCAGTGTGTATGCCCCTGGGTGGCAGAGGGCTCAAGGCACCAGAATCAAGTAGGGCAGGGTGGGGCACCCCTATAGTCCCTGCACCCCCCCCCCCCCACTGCTGCCTTCTCCTCATGGTCTGGCTCTCTCCACAGCTCACCATGGATGATGATATTACTCTGCTCCTGGTCAACAATACCTCCTGCTTATACAAGGACAGTTCCAGGGTGAGAGTCTTCCAGGGTGAGAGTCTTTCTTCTCTTCCACCATGTGACTCCTTCAGCCTGAGGTAGGACAGTCAGCCCAGGGTCTATCTTGGTGGATGGGACATCTTCTCTTAGAAATAGGTAGAGGCTAAGGGCTTGCTCCTTTATAAGATAGGTCCTAATTAGAACTTGATGCGAAACTTTAAAAATCTATCAAGAACGATGTGAAGAGAATTTAGATGGAATGTAGACTGACAAATCTGACTGTATAAAGATGAATTACATAATCTCAGTGAAGGGTGTAAAGAGGAATGCTAAACTAACTTTGGAAAACACTTGGCTATTTTGAGGCTAAAGACTAAAAAGAACTTTATACAAATACTGTACTCTAGTAGTTAAATTTGTTTTTCACAGAGATATGTTATCATTTCTAGCACTAATTTATATATATACTAGGGTTGATCAAATATGTAACAACAATGTTGTATATAATGAGACTGCTTTATCTTTGACTGAAAGTGAAAGAAGTTACGAACAAAGGAAGAGTACTGGAATCCACCCTGTGGCGTTGGATTAGAGTTAGAGGTTGCAATATGAATGTGAATATTTCTCATGTATACATATACACACATACAGACAGATGCAAAGCAAATATAGGTGCATATGTATTTGCAAGACAGCATATTAACATGTATAACTTATGTATATATTTTCCTGGAAATAAGGCAATGGGCAAAACCAATGAAATAGATACTAATTTGCATAAAGTGAGTCAGGCCCCTATGGAGAACTTACTGATTCCAGTGCTGGGCAGAGAGAAAACAAAATAGCCTGTAGCATCTTATGTTTCTAAAAATAAAGAAGTGACAAAAAAATAATAAAATAAAACAATGCTGTCAACATCAAAGGGCATAACGCCAACTTAAAGAGCTCCCAGTGTCCAAAACCAGAACAATTGTATTATCATTGACCACTTCCCTTTCTCACTCTTCTTCTTTAGACACAGGAGAGGACTCAATGATAAAAGTTATTTATTATTCAGCCTAATCATGAAAATACTTAGCTTTGTCTCTATATGGATAATACTTGCAATAATTACCATTTATAGAACTTTTCCAAAAAGCCAGATCATTTATAAGTATATGAAATACCATTTGATTTAATCTTCACGAATTACATTGCAAAATCCCATAGTTTATGCAAAAGGGAAAAGGTATGGCAAAGTTTAGAAACGTGTTTAAGTCATATGGTTGGTATGGAAGAGCGAAAATTCAAAGTTTATGTCTATTCTAAAATGTA
The DNA here is from genome assembly GCA_004027555.1 of Craseonycteris thonglongyai. Classification (NCBI taxonomy): domain Eukaryota; kingdom Metazoa; phylum Chordata; class Mammalia; order Chiroptera; family Craseonycteridae; genus Craseonycteris; species Craseonycteris thonglongyai. The sequence goes on from PVKE010004238.1 coordinate 32,515, forward strand.
CTTCCAACCGTTTAAATTCCAAGATTTTAAATGATGGAGAGTTTGTCTATGTGTAGAATGAAAATTTCTTTGTTGTTTTGATTACCAGAGGATTCATTTACTCCATTATGCTCTTTATAATTCTTTGTGAGAAACCTGGTCAATAAAGACATTAATATGATCAGGTTAAAACAAATATAATATCAGCAACAAAAATAAAATATTGGAATTAAGTATTCACTGCTTCTATAATGAATATTTATTATACATTCATGTACTTATTACTATTCTGGGAAATAGGATATATGAATTTTAAAAAGGTGGAAATCTCTTCCTTCGTGGAGTTTACATTCTACTTGGCATATATGCATAATAAAGAAATAAATAGGAGTTAAATATTGTACAGTTTTAAGTGATGCTGATTAATTCTATCAAATTGTTGAATGTAATATCATCATAGGACCCACTTTTTTTCATAGTACAAAAGCTTACATTCCCAAAAGCATTTTGTTTTGGATGGTGTAGAGTGTCTCAGTACCTCTATGAACTTAATTATTTATAGACTTTACATTAATATAAGTTTAGAAGGTATACCTACTTTATATTTGTTGTTTCCAAAAGAGTATTCTCACACAGTTATTTCATAGGAAAACAAGTTGCTTGGGGCGGGGCGTATAAGGGAGGGGGTATCAAATATGTGGTGACAGAAAGTGAGCTGATTAGGGGTGGTGAGCACATAATGTGATGTATAGACAATGTAACATAGAATTGTATACCTGGAAACAACTTAATTGATACCAATGCCACCCCAATAAATTTAACAATTAAAAAAACAACTAATTACTATGTATCATAAAATGAGGAGGAAAAAGGCATTTCACAGTATATGTGTCTAGTAGGATTGGCGGTATAGAAAAGTAAATATGTATGCAATCTAAATATATTGCCTTACCTTTAAGGGGAAGTTTGTCTTTGTTTTGAAGAGTGTCTTATGAGTGCTTGATGTATGATTTGGAAAACAGAATGGGGACTGATGATTGTGTTTCAGAAGAAATATTTTTGTATTGAAATTGGAAATATTTAAGACATTTCTTTTCAAGGGTTGGATGGACAGAGAAGATAGAGGTGGTGGAGGTAATAGCTTGAACTAAATGGACACATAATTAATAATCTGTAATGACATCAATGATATGCATGAGAGGGATATACATGGATGAACAAATTTTGCATTTAAGCAAGGGGAAGATTATGTATCTTGCCAAACTGGTCAAAAGGAAACAACATGTTTTATAGTGCAAGCCTGGAATATAAATTCCAAGTAGGCAGGAGTAATGTATTTTTAGACTTTCACATTATGTACTGTTGCCTGTGTGGAATTTTGTTTTCACATACAGAAGTTTAGTCTAATTTTCCATTTTAATAATATTATATATATATATATATATATATATATATATATGTGTGTGTGTGTGTGTGTGTGTGTGTGTGTGTGTGTATTGGTTAAGTTTTATGGTTATTTCCTTTGAAAATTTTGAAGTAAGTTTTCTGGTTAATAATGTACACATACTTATGAGCATTATGATTCATATACATAAATCCAGTCATTAGCCTGAAGAACACTCATTCTCCTCCACAATCATCAATCATTTAGTCTTTGTTCATTGAGTTGATGAATTACACGATTCTTAATCATACTTCTTGAATTTTCTACCCACTTTTGTTTTCCATTATGATTCATTCTGAGCACATTAGAGAATAATTAAAAAAGAAATGTTCTTGAGGTATACTTTGTTGGAAGGTACACACATGATTAAACCAAAAACATTTTATCTGTTTTTAAATGAGCAACCCATTTTAGATTAACATTGAGATTAACATTAACATGATAGTCATTTTGAACTTAGACTGATGAACATCGGTTTGTCTTTTGTCCCCAAAGTACCTGTGACACTTCTCAGATGAGACAGCTGTAGCTCAGTGATAAGGAATGTGGACTCTGGAGTCAGACTCCAGATGATGGCTCTATTACTCCTTACTCGCTGTGTAACCTTGAGTGGCATATTTGTACCGTATCTGCCTGTAAGCTCATTTGTAGATAGTAATACAATTGGTTGTAAAGATTGCCTAACATAATACTTGCAAATCACTTCAAACTAACCAGCACCTAGTAAGCATGCAATAAATGTTTAATATTCGTAACATCAGTCTCATTGTTTTTATCAATCATTCATCATTATCATTGTCATCATTTTCTTTGTTACTCAAATTGGTTTTAGTCTTGGCTGAATTAAGAGAATTGCTTTTCCTTATTCCAAAGTTCTGTCAGCATAATATCAAGAAGCAAGAGAATGAGTTTCTAGAGAGAAATGGTAGAAACAATTTTGGAATGCTAAAATGAGATAATCATCTTCCAATATAAAAATGGTAAAAAGGTGTGTGACCTATAGGTGCATAGGGGCCTCTAAACCTTACAATGCTCTACTCTTCACTAAAGCTACCCATTTATTATTTAATGACAACATGTTGTTTCTAAAACTTTAGTCACAAGGCGTTTCACTTATAAAAATGCCATTAATTAATTTGTACATCTATTTAGTCAAAAAATAATTGTTGGATGTTAATAGTGGACAAGAGTGGATGGTTTAAAGATGTATGAGAGGGAAGCCGGGAAGGCTCAGTGGGTTGGGTGCTCACTTTGCAGCGCCAGGACTGAGGATCGAGTCCCGGCCCATGCAGACCCATATGCTGAACTGGGGAGTTCCCCCAGTTCAGTTCTCTGTCTTTGTATCTCTCTTTCTCTCTCGCTCTCTCTGCCAAAAACAATAAAATAAATAAATAAATAAGTCTAAAAAAAATGCTTTAAAGATGCATGAGAGAGAATCAGTTTTCAAGATCTCAATCAAATTTGAAAGAAAGGACACGTTGAAAGAAAAATAGTATGTAAAGGTGGCATATATTTAGCAAATAAATGGATAACAGAAAAATAGAAATAAATGGTCTCGTAATAAAGGTTCCATCTTTTCTAGAAGAACATTTGGTTAATGTGCTTTTATCTGATTTATTATATTTATTTTGTATTCACTCATCTGAAAGCATTTGTTGAAACTAATATTGAAGACAAAGTTGGGTTTTAATTTTAACTTTGAGATACATCAGTTCAATCTTGACTACATCTTTGTGGTTGTAATTTACTAGCAATCTAGTTCTTCTTTCTCAAACTCAATATTTCCATCTGTAAGAATGGCGCACATTGGCCCTTCTTCGCTGATCATCAACAATATATTAAGTGCTCTGCCAATCACTATCCTAGACAATTGTAATCTGAGGATGAAAAAATTCATGGAGAAAATCAGTCTACATAGGGCATCCATCTCAGTGAAAACAAGCTGGCATCCCAGCTTGTTTCACCACTAACTATTATGTAATAAGGAAATGGTGCTGAGACTCACCCTGAAATATGCTATGATCAGAGTCGCTCACTTGCACCTTGTTCCACAAATCCATACCTGCAGTTGTTAGAAAGAATAATATCTCCATTCTTGATGTTCTCCAGGAGTTTCTTACAGAATTTTTTTTAGCCTTTTTATTAATATATGCTATGTAGTCTATATTGTATAACTACTCTCAAATTTAGTACCATCTATCCAGTCATATTTGTGTGGTGCAGCAGCAAAGGTTAAGCAACATACTTTGTAGTTTATTTACATAAATAATTAAACTTAAGATTATGTTTGAAAATCTAAGACTATTGGTTTCTATAAATCTAGAAGACTGTAGCAGAACTAAGTCAGTATGAGCTTGGATTGTTTCTAAGAGTATATTAAGAGTGAACCAGAGGTGTAAAGAGCAAGAGAATAGAAGCAAGACTGCATTAGGTTGGAAGATTGGCATTTGCTTTTACTTTGGATGAGCAAATACATAATAAGTGGCCAATAAATACTAGATATTGAATCAGGGTTTGGGGATATGTGAAGAAAAATAAATTACCTCTCTTGGAGACACTTTCACTTTAGAAGAAAAGACAATTAAATTGTTAATAACAACAAAATAAAAACTGCAGTTTATTTGATAGGGCTAAGTATATTGGAAATGCACCTAACCTCACTTTTGGGAGGCACTAGTAAATTCTAAAGGAGGTTGTGAAAGGTGAAATGAATGTGCATAAGGAGCGCAGGGCCAGATAGACTCATTTGGACTTAAAAATAATAGCTGGGCATGTGAAACCGTTTTTCCTATCATATGAATTGTTTACGGCAATGGTGTCTGATTTTGTTTGGTTTTCTAAGCTTGCATTATAAGGTTTCACATATTAGATTTTACTTCTTCTTTAATGATTTGATCAGGTAAGAAAAGCACATCCATTATTCTCAAGTGCTTTCCTAGAGGACAACATTCATTCATACACTACACCTGCAGGGTTCTTGACCAGCTTAGTAAACCAATACCGCTGTATGATTGTTAACTGAATTTTATCTACACTTTTTAATAGGAATTTAATTTTAAGTTTTATTTTACTACCTTTTAATGCTTTCTGTAATGCTTACAAGGAATCTTTGATTTACTTCTGTAGTGTGTGTCTGTGAATGTTCTGAAACAAAGGTCAGTGCAGAATATTATTTAATTGTGTTCTTTTATGTGTTAATGCATAGACTTTGGGAATGAGGTAGAGCAGAAATGCTACTCAATGAAGAGTAATAACCTTTACATTAACAAGAGCAATAAATTCTTAAAATTTCTACCACAAAAAATGATAAAATCTAATGGCATTTTCAAATGTTAAATTAAAAAAGTCTGTGCTCAGACCATTGCTCCAGAGCTAAAGTAAAATATTACTATGGAAATCTAAGGTGATATTAAAAGAATGCAACTGCTCAACTAAATATGCTTTGGGTCATTTGGTTGAACAATTGCATTCTTATAATATCAGTTGCAGTCTTTTAGGAATTTACCATATTAACAATTGAATTTTTTAATATTACCTTATTCAAACTTAATGTTTTATGGAATATAGCATATTACATATCATCACATAAGTTCCCCTCTGTTTTAATATTAATCTGTCATTTGCACATTGAGTAGTGGGTGTAGAGTCTGCATATATTTAATTTTCATTACTACAGACACCTGGGAGTCATCCTTGATCTCTCCTTCTTTCTCAGTCTTTGGCAACCCAATAATCATTTACTTCTGCCCCCTAAATGTTTCTCAGGTTTTTCTTTGTTTTTGTTCCCACCACCAATGTCTGGGCCATGATCATCTTTCACTGAAAATATTAGGTATTCACTATATAGAAGTCTTTAAGTTTGTGGTTATCAAAGCACAATGACATATATGATCCCACTTGCCAAATATGACAATTGCTTCTTTCAATTTCGTTTACTTTATAAAGGAGGCATATTTTTGTATCAATTCCGTAGGCCTGTGTAACACATTATCTTAAAGTTAATAGCTTAGAATATCAGAAATGTGTTATCTCATGGTTCTGGTGGTTAGAAGTCTGAAATCACAATGTTGGCAGGGCCACACTTCCTGGTTGCCTCTTCTAGATCCTGGTGGTTCTGCCTGTTCCTTGTCATGTGAAAGCATTGTACACATACTTGCCTCTTTCTTTTTCTTTAAGCTTTATTTATTTTTATTTTTTCAATTTTTTTATTATATTTATTGGGACAACTCTGGTCTGTAAAAATTACATGGGTTCCAGGCCTTACATTTCTACATTACATTGTCTATGTGTTGCATTGAGTGCTCACCACATAGATTCAGCTCTCCTGCCACATATTTGATGCCCCCTCCCTACTCCTTCTCTTTCTTCCCATAGCTTTATCCTCTGTGTTGTCTCCTATTTTATTGTCATTGGTTATAGAATGCACCCTAATCTAGGATGTCCTCATCTGGAGATCCTTAACTTAATTATATCAGCAAAAAACATTTTTTTCAAAATGGTCATAATTAAAGTTTCCAAGGAACAGTAATATTTCATAGGTCAAAGAGCTGGTTAATGGTGATTAACTTTTATCTTTGCACTCAAGTTTAACATTGTAACATTAGGATGATTGAAATATCTCTTAAACTCGAGTTTAAACCCTCCTCGTACATAAGTTGTTCTCAGTCTTGAGTTTAAACCTCTTAGCAGGGGAAGCCGGGGTGGCTCAGTGGGTTAGGTGCTCACTTTGCAGCACCGGGGACCGAGGATTGAATCCCGGCCCCGACCCGTGCGGACCCATACGCTGAACTGGGGAGTGCCCCCAGTTCAGTTCTCACCGGGGCGAGAACCCAGCCTAGTTCCTGCCCTGTGCAGCCCTGCCCACCTGTGGAATAAAACTATGTGGAAAAACCAATGATGTACAACTATGGAGACTGTTCTGGGCCTTCCCCCTTCTCTCTGTCTCTGTCTTGGTATCTCTCTCTCTCTGTCAAAAACAATAAAAATAAATCTTTAAAAAAACTATGGGCCCTCTCCCTTCTCTCTGCCTGTTCTCTCTCTCTCTCTCTATCAAAAACAATAAAAATAAAAATAAATCTTTAAACCTCTTAGCACTGGAAAGTGCTCATACATAGTTAAGTGTTCAGTATAGTCAGATGAACAAACAAACAATTAATAACCAAGAAAGTAGATCACTATTGCTTCCATAGGAAGAAAAACAGTAAGTTGGGGAGTAGTATAAATTTTGGACATATTCCAGGATGATAGAAGTATGTGGATAAATAGTTGGGTAAGTAGATAAACAGATTATGAGAGGACTGATGAATTAAATAAAATTGGTTTTTTTTGTTGTTCTTTTTTTTTTTTTTGTCATTTGTTCTCTGACTTTGCCTCTTCACTAAAACACTTCTAAATGACCACATAAGTATATTTAAAATTTAATTTTGGGGAGGTGCAATCTCATTAAAATTGATGACCACTACAGTTTAATCCAGCCACCAGAGAACACATGTATATTTTTCCTGCTAAAACTGTGATACTAGACCTTGATGAATACCACATTACCATTTTGCTCTCTTTTTCTCTCCCCAAGTATCTTTTATTTTTCAAAAATTTATTTTATTGTTTTTGACAGAGACAGAGAGACAGAGCACAGTGAGAGACAGAAAGAGGGGGGAGGGCCTAGAGTAGTCTCCATAGTTGTATGTCTTCAGTTTTTGACATGGCTTAGTTCCACACAGGTGGGCGGGGGTCATGCAGTGGTGAAACCGGGCTGGGGGCCTCCTTCATGGAAAGCACACCCCAGTTCAGCATATGGGTCCACATGGGCCAGGGCCAAAATTTGATTGTTGGTCCCTGGGGCTGCAAAGCAATCACTTAACCACTGAGCCATCCCGGCTTTCCTGTAGATTATATTGTAATACCCAATTTCTATATTATATAGCTCACATTTAAATCATCACTAACATCTGTTTCACAAAACCACAGTTTATTTGGTAATCAACATGACTTTGTTAACTCTATGCCTCTTTTGCTGCTGTTTCTCACTTATGTTACTCTTAAAAGCTACACATGTTAGGTATGTCTCCATAATTAATAAGTGCTGGATAGATAATGTTAGAAACAGATTTGAGGACTTATCACACATTATGATAGAACTGGCAAGAAAGTTACTTTCATCTTGTGGATACTTCATTTACTTGGAAATCAAAAGTGGAAAGAAACGCTCTGCAGTTCATTTGACATTTTTCACAGAAATGCAAGGGCGTGGAGAAAAAAAAACTGAGTGTTTGGGATGAATGTTCAACATAGGAAGTAAACCACCATTCAGAAAATGTGTATGTAGGAAATAATTTCTTTTGTGTTTCAAAACTAAATTCTGCTCTTTGAATAATCATAATGTATGACATATATAGATTATTCAATTATAAAATAGCAAAAATAAAAATTATGTGCAGGTTTTGAGGTCCATACACTATTCTGTCCTGTGAATCAACCTACTTGATAAAGATTTAATTTCATTGACAGACACTGTTCAGTTATAATTTTGAAGTAGTTTTACCAGAGTATATATTTCCAGGTTATTATTACCATGTGTGCTCAATTCAATCTAGAGTTTCTTATATCCATATATTATATAGGATAATGATAATTCTTGTTAGATGGGTATATAGTGGAATTTGTTATTTTGCATTGTAAATTAAGTGTCCATTTGATCTGATAGAAGCTTAGAAAGCCTCAGGAGAGATAATAATGATAATATTGTAGACTATGTTTTGGAAATTGAAAGTTAATAGTACTGTGCTTATTTTGAATAAAGGGACAACAGGTTATACTTTGTATATTGAAGTTTAAGTAAGAATAGGTCAATATCCCTTACAGAAATTATGATGAAATCGAAAATCGTTCTCAGATACAGAATTAAATCAATGAAAGTATACTGACACCAATGAAAGTAAAATGTACAATAATGTTATATATAAGAGTGAAATTTTATTGTAGTCAATTTTTTTAAATTTATAGTCCATAGATCCCTTATGTTGTCGTCAGTAGATATCTTCACAGCAAAGAACAATAAACAATTACTAAATTTGGGGGTAAATAATAGAGACTAATTTTCACCTACTTAGGGAAAAGTATCAGTTTTTCCAAAATGTTAGGGTTTCAGAGAATACACAATATAGAAAATGTATGAATGCAGAAACATTTAATCCAAAAGTAGCATTTAGTAGAGGAAATACATTTACCCTAGAATTACAAATCATATAGTCAAACAACAAACAAATATATCAGTAGTTATGATGTGCAAGCCACCTTCCTAAGTGGTAGGGAGAGATTAAAATAAAGAAAAGAAATCAAAAGCATTTTCGTAGTCTGGTCAGATTTTCTTTCAGGTGTATCCTGTTTTTGGCTCAAATAAATTACTATGAATATCCTCTACAGAAAAAATAATCCCAGAAACTATAAACTTCAAATAGTTTTGTTTGAAGACTAAAGACACAAATACAAGTATATGAAAATCTAAATAGAAATAAAAGGTTATCACAAGGTATTACATAGAGTAATTGTCTTGATATCATAAAAGAATAGCTAAGATTTCACATGAAAGGAAAATTAAAGTGCTACACTAAAGGAAAGATGTTTTTGTTTTGTTTTTTTAAAGATTTTATTTTATTGTTTTAGAGAAGGTGAGAGAGAGAGAGAGAGAGAGAGAGAGAGAGAGAGAGAGAGAAAGAGAAAGAAAGAGAAAGAGAAGGGGGAAGGGCCCAGAGCAGTATTCATAGTTGCATATCGTTAGTTGTGACATAGTTTCATTCCACACTGGTGAGTGTGGGTGTGGCAGGAACAAAACTGGGGGGCCTCCTACATAGGTGGTGAGAACCTCTGCTTCAGGGCTTGGGCCAGAGCTGGGATTTGATCCTTGGACCTCATGGTTGCAAGGCAAGCGCTCAACCTGTTGAGTTATCCAGACATCACCAGAAAAAAATGTTTTTGGTATTTACATTACAAAAGATAATGGGCAGTTAGGTAACTTCACCAGATTTCCAACATCTTGTATCTGCATCTTGTACATGACAACAGCCATGTACAAAGTTTAGCTGTAATTAATGTTTTTATTTTCTAGACTACCCTCAGACTTTAGTGAAAGACAACTTTACAATAGCATTCTACCATTCTGCATTAAAGGGCATTCATCTTTAATAAAGCACTGTTCTATTCATATTCATATTTCAGCAACTAAGCTAGGTATTCATGTAAATGAAATAACTTTATTTAAATTGTCATCTAGAAAGTAATCTGTTTTAATGAATATTATTAACAAACGCTCTTGCCTGTCTTTTCTACCACAAATGCTATCTGTAAAAGAAAGGAAAAGATATTGGACATTCAAAGATGCAGGGTTCAGCTTTTTCTTGAAAACTGGTTTACATCAGGGAATTTTAAATGCCAGATAAGAATACCACAGAGAACGAAGATGACACATGTAAGAGAAAAGATCTAAAAAGAAATGTGAGGTTGGTGTCAAATGACAGAATGCAAAAACTTCCTTTCTTACTGTTTGTCCTGGGGAAAATGTCCAGCTTTAGTTCCGCAGGAGCAGAATGTGGTTGAGAAGCCATTCAGCAAACACAGAAAACTACATCCTGAGGTGTAGAGGTGCCTCTGCTCTGCTGTGGGCACCAGTGAGCAATTGTTTTCGAACAACGTATTGACCAATTTCAACCTGTGTTTTCTAGATTCCCAAAATGTTGCCTGATCCTAGGTGATTTCAAATTTCTACTTAACTGAAAAGATATCTTATTATGAAATCATAATTTCATAATACCTTTGCTAAAGCTGTTTCTCTGGGCTTCATGTTTGTAAGAGACTACCAGCCTCTGGCAGAAATTTGTGGTGATTAGAAGGTTCCTAGTAACCAAGTCTTAAACCAGCTTTTAAATCTGAGCCCCTTGTAAGCTACCACATACCACCGATTCCCAAATACTGATGCAGTGTACAGGTGTGAGAAGTTAACATAGGCTACTTCAATCTAGAAAGACAAGCCATATGCCCCTAAACACAAAGCATCAGAGCTCTTCGAGACTAACAATACAGTTGTTCTCACAGACATCTATTAGCTGTTACATCTCACTCCAGACTGCAATAAGCTCTCTGTGTTGCCCCTTCTCTATCAGTCCGTAATACTTCTCATGTTCTTCTCAAATTGCATACAAAAATGAAACACCGAGCTTCTAAATATTGGGTGTAACCAAACAAATGGATTATTCTAAAAAAGCTGACTTTTCCCCCAAGTGATTAGTTTAGATCATGCCATTCCAATAAGTGTTTATCACTTTGGCTTTGTAGTTTAACCTCTTGCATAAATCAGAATTTACAGACCTGAGCTGGTTCTAGCAGACTTTAGAAATAGATTTAGAAACATTTTCTACTGTCTGGCAAATTTATACCACTCTTTTAGACTTCAGCGGACTCCAGATGGACACAGAACATTCAATTTCTGGTATTTCTTCCCCACTGAATGCTGATGATCAAAATTAAATACTTACTCTCAAGTCTGTGTATATGTTGTTGTTGTTTTGAAAAACAAGGGCTAACATGGTACCAAGCCAACGTGGTTCTCTTTCAAATAGTAGGAGGCATTTTGGAACAAGTAGTAACATATTTACTAATGAAATCAGGTTTTTCTTTTTCCTTTTTTTTCTCCACCATAGTTCATTTTCATCCATCATATAATTAATTCTCTCAAACAGGTGTACCTATTTAGGAAAGGTAAAACCACTTGATTTCAAGAAGCAGTGCAAACATTGTTTATTTTAATCTCTTCCTTAACCCAAAGTCTCCCTAAAAGATTGATATTGCAATATAGCATTTACAATCTCTTTCAGAGCTAATGCACTCAATGATTCAGAATGAATATAATTTCAAGTTGAAATTTAAAGTGACTTTGATGGATTGGCAAATTCACCAAATTCTTCAATACCCTATTTTGTTGTTTAAACTTCCAAAACTCATCCTTCTTATATGAGATAGAAATCTTCTAAAAGCATAATAGTTATTAATTATTGCTTTTCTTTGAGCATCCCTTATTTCAAGACAATTTATCTCTTGATATAAAGCCTGCATTATTTGTTCATAAGTATAAATAAAACACAAAGCCCTTCTTCATTCAGTCCACTCTTTATTTTCATGATGTTTTCATTCTATTTTTTGTCACTTGTTTGATTTGTCTGTGTGGAAGCTGCATTTACAATCCATTTTATTTATCTGTTTTCGTTTGCAGTGTGTTTTGTGTGAAGAGCAAGTGTGACATCAATCACCTTGGCCTAATAAATGTTTTCTTGAACAGAACACTAGCATTCATAATCCTATTTAGAAAATAGCATATTTGAGATTAGGCATTAAGGGAGAATTTCACCTCTATAGTTGTGGTTTTTTTTAATGTTTTATTTTTTTCCAATTCCTCAGTACTATATGACAGTTAAAAAGCATTTATGTTTGCTTATTATTCAATTTTTGTTTTTACTAAAGAAACTATATAAGTTATAAATATTAATAGAGAGAGAGAGGTATTTAAAACTATAATCAGGGCACATATTTTTAGAACAACAGTTAATAAAAACACCAGTTTTTAAAAATGAAAGCTTTGAACTTGGACTGGCCAGATTTATATCTTGATTCTACCACTCAATATCTGTTTTCTCCACAATGTCAAATAATTTTTTATATTAGGTTTCCCCATCTGTAAGTGGGTATATCTCTGTCAAAATATTGTCATGACTAAAACTTGATATAATCCATGAAATCACTTATCACAGTGCTCTCCAACTTAGTTATTGCTATAATTAATATTATTTTTGTCCATTAATATATTGCAAGGAAAAGATGCTGATACTTTTAAGTCCACATGAACTTCTGCTTTCTCTTTGAGGTGGAAGTGAAGGAAGTACTGGTAAGTGGTGACAAACTTTATTGCTAAAAATAATAATGCACTTCTGATACATGTCAGTGTTAGATTTAACCAAATATCCTACCTATGCAGTAGAAAAAATATTTAATCTCATTGGCACCAACACTCACTGGCAAGGGCTTCCAGGTTAATGAGATAATAAGGCTTCTATCACTGTATAGTTCAATACGATCCAGTCAAGAGTTGGATTAGTAATGTCTGCCCTGGCAGAGAGTGATAAATAAGTGGCAATACAAGTTCAATGTGTTCACTAACTTTGTTCCAGACATATAGTTCTTTCTCGTGTTTTTTGCCCCATTCTAGGCCATTCTGATAGAAAATAAAAAAGAGAGAGAGAGAGAAAATGTGTATAGCACCTGCATAATTACAGATATTCTTAAGAATTCCTCCTGGAAAGGTAACAGAAATGAAACAGAAAAAAAAAAAAAAAAAAAAAAAAAAAAAAAAAAAAAAAAAAAAAAAAAAAAAAAAAAAAAAAAAAAAAAAAAAAAAAAAAAAAAAAAAGCCAGAATACAAACTCATTTCTACCTCTTTAATTTTAAAATGCTAAAATCTCCATCTTCAGATAACTTTTTAAGAGCCATAAGAGTTTCTATATCATTTGACCTGGTACAATTTAAACAATGAAATCTGGCCTAGAAGTACTTTGAAATATTAATTTGGATCTGAGTCTGAGATTCTAGATTTTCTCTTATAAATATTAAATATGTCTGTGATGGTCCTCTATCATGTGTCTGGAAACAATGTTGTGAATATGTGAAATTGGGAATCACTTTAGGGAGTTTTCTACTTACACTCAAATAATTTGTTTTTTCCTTCTGGTACTTAGAATAACCCTTGTCATTCACATCAGGGTGCAATTAAGAATTCACATTTTATTTACATTCTGTTTTCAGAATGGTGACACTTCAGGCCACTATGAGTGACATACTTAAGAGAAAAGAGTCTCTGTTAGAGAAAGGTTTCTTGTACATGCAGCTTCGCATTTCAGTCAGACCAGCTGACTGATTACTAGGACTGGGATTAAAAGGATATGTATGGGGAAGGGTCTACTTGTTCCTGTTAACAAATCTGCTTATGCTAATGAATAACTCACCCTGTACTTAACCTACAATGTCTCTTAATCTCTTCCCTATTGTCCATGTGATGATTGTTATCCTATCAATGTAAAGCAATAAAAACCAGCAGTGAGAAGAGTTCTTTGCTAGAGGCCTTGGAAGAACACTAGCCCTCTGCTCAGCTTGATTTTTCAAGACATTCCTGGTGCCAGGGTTGTCTCTGTGTCTCTGATTCAGACATTTATTACCTCAGAAATGATAGAATTTATTAATTTTTTAATTGAGCTATGATTGATCTACAACATTATATTAGTTTCAGGTATACAACATTATGATTTGATATTTGTATAAACTGAAATGATCACCAAATAAGTCTAGTTACCATACATCATCATTCTAGTTATAAAAATCATCATCATTAGTTATAAAAATTGTTTTCTTGTGAAAATTTTGAAGATTTATTACCTTTGCAACTTTCAAATATGCAATACAATATTACTAACTATTGTCATCGTGCTGTACCTCATAACCCCATTACTTACTTATTTTATTACTGCAAGTTTGTAGCTTTCGAGCCCCTTCGATCATTTTTTCCCACCCTCCATGTCCCTGCCCTTTGGCAACTACCAATTTGTTCTCTGTATCTATGAGCTTGGTGTTCATTTTATTTTGGTTTCTTTGTTGTTGATTTTTCCTTTTAGATTCCACCTAGAAGTGAAATGATGTGGCATTTGCCTTTCTGTCTCTGACTTCTTTCACTTGGCATAATGTCTTCAAGGTACATCCATGTTGTTATAAGTGGGAAGATCCCATGTTTTTTTTAATGACTGAGTACTATCCATGTGTGTGTGTGTGTGTCTGCATGTGTATATGCATGTGTATGTGACATCTTTATTCATTCATTGATGAACCTCAATATAAACATATTTTCTTTGCCTTCAGTTCTGAACTTTCAGATTAATGGACAATTGTGTGCAATGATTTTTATCTGATTTGGGAAGTACTTAGATCACCATTAAAACATAAAAATGTCTACCTTTTAGATTTGGGAAGTATATTTGAAATATTATTTTTTTGAATGAAATTCTTTGAATGTATATTCCATGCAGTTGTAACTCCATGCACATCTTGCCCATTTCCCTTAATGGTAAGATTTTGTAAAACTATAGTATAATGTTACACCCAGGATATTGGCATTGATATAATAAAATAATTGTATGCAGACTTTCTTGATCTTACTCATATGTGCATGTGTATTTTAGTGCTATACAATTCTGTCACTTAGTTTCAGATATCCATCATCACCATCAATATACTATCTTTTCAAACCACAGGTGAGATGCCCACTTCAGAAGTGTAGGAGATTACCATCTGATTGACAGCACAGCGACCAGGTTTTTTGGTCACTGGGAACTTGACTTTACTCTCCTATCCCTCCTCTATTTTTTTTTTTTTTTCCTTTTTTAACCTAAGAGATCTGTTTCAGTTTTCTTGTTCTTCCCTCAGTATTGTAAAGGTTTTGGTCATGTACACTTCTAAGGCATGTAATGTCTCAAAGGATTCTCCAGACCATTGTCAGCTGTAGTTCAAAGTTGAAGTGACTCTGATGAATTATACTTAGCTCTTCTACCTTGCTCCTGCCTTATGAGGGAACATTCTACCTGTGAACAGCCTGTGCAGTCTCACAGGGATATCTGTTAGCTATTATTTTTAACTTCAGCCTAACTACCCTCCTCTGCTGTACTTGGTAAAGACCCATGTTTAGGAATTGGCAGGTAGGTGCAGACTCACTTTATGAACAAGTTTCCTCAGGATTCTAGTCTACCACGGTACTTTGCATGTGGCAGTTCAAAGTTCCTTAACAGTTTGGTTGACTTTGCTATACCCTATTTTATAGCAGATTTTTCTTCCTCACAAATCTTCTAAGAATCAGGACAGTTCATGAACCTCTTCTCTTATAAAATAAATGCTTGCTGTTTTCTGAAGTTTACTTTAAATTTCTTTGTTTTTGTAGATCTTTGATAAGATATTTAAAACTACCAAACTATCATTTTGTAGCTTATTTGGCTTTTAAAGATATTATTAAGGTGAGTATACTTATCTCTTCTGAATTTCTATGCCTGAAGTTAAGGTTTGCTCTACCTTCTATATAAATTATTATGGCTATGCATTCCAGCATATCTGGTTCAGTGAATGAATGAATGAATGCTTGAATGAGTGAAAGTCATCTTACTGTACATTTATGTAATCATTTTCAGTTAGAAAAACACATTAGTATATTTTACTATACTTAAGTAATAATAAAGCTAATGTTTGTTGAATCTAGACCTTATACAAAGTATTTTATACAGATTATCTCACTGGATCCTCACAACCTGTGTGTCTTTCTACTTCTGTTACAGAGCAGGAAAATGAAGAACAGGGATGTTAAATGAAGGTAGCGAAACTAGGATTGAAATAAAGATTTTCTGATTTAGAAATTCCAAGTTATTAAGTACTAAAATACTGTGCTTCTCTTATCTGTACGTTCTTATCCTCAGGAAAAAATTGTATGTGTGTGTAAGCACCCACATGTCTCTGTGTATATTTTACACTAGAAATTGAATTGAATCAATAATTCAATTTCTATACTATTAATTTCTATATACCAAGAAAAGCTTAAAAGCAGTCACATAACCTCACTGAGAATGAAGACTGGCAACCAACATATTCTAGCAATCAGAGGGGTCAAATTGAAATAATCTGGTACTTTCTTCATTGTAATTATATTTCAATTTTATAAATTCACTTTTCCTCAAAAAAAAGAGGCAAAAGAAACTAAGATCACAAGATGAAGATTAAACTTCTGTAGATGTCAGCTTTATATTTAAAATGTCATAAAATAGAATCAAAACATTAAGAGCATGATTGAATGTATTTATTGGGGATTTAATTTTTCCATTCCACTCCTCATCCATTGAGTCACAGAAATAGAGGGTGTAGCTGCAGATTTACTGTGTTTACAGCAGAAACACTGGTTATGGTGGATGGACTTAATCACCTTTTAAATTAATAAGGCAGCGCTTTTTTGGCAATTTAGAGAGAGAGAGAGAAACTCTCTGAGAGCGACACCAACATAGCTCATCAGGTTTAGCACTTGTCCTGTAACTGAGAGGTCCTGGCCCTGGACTGGGCAAGACCATATGCTGAGCTATGGCACAACTGGTAACCACCAGATGGCAGTGAAGGTTCTCTCACCTCCTATGTGGGAGGCCCCAGTTGGTTCCTGCCCGACACAACCCCACATCCACCTGTGTGGAATGAAACTATGTCACAACGAATGATATACAACTGTGGAGACTGCTCTGGTGCTCTGGGCCCTGTCTCTCTCTCTCTCTCTCTCCGTACTCCTTTTCCTCAAATAATAAAATGAATATTAAAAAATAAACTCTATGAGAGAACTACATGATATTTCTACTAATTTGGAAATTTAGATTGAGAACATGGAGCATTTTCTTGTAACACCATACACTAGGGGTATCCAACATTTTGGCTTCCCTGGGCCACAATGGAAGAAGAAGAATTGTCTTGGGACATACATAAAATACACTAACATTAATGGTAGCTGCTGATAAGCTAAAGAAAATTGCCAACAAATTTCATCATGTTATTAAAAAGTTTATGAATTTGTGTTGGGCTACATAAGGCCTGAAAGCTGCAGGTTGGGTAAGCTTGCTGTACATCAGGGGTTCCCAACCTTTTTATACCCTAGGGAGCATTCTAAAATATCGGTAGGGTGGCAGGCATCAGCTATTTCTAAGGATATTTATTATTGAACAAGAATAAAAAATAATAAAAATAATTTAAAAATAATAAATTTATTGTACAAATTATATACACACAAAGAAACATATATATAAAACGTAATACAAAGTAAATAAAAAACACACGTATAATAAAATCATTTAAAAAAACATAAAAGAAAACGTAAATAAAACCAATCTGTCAGTGCGATCTTTGGCATTGCATTTCATTGGCCAGTGCCTCGTAATTAGGAGAGTATGACGACAACCCTGTTAGCAAACAATTATTAAGATGCTCATCAGTAAGTTGAGATCGATATCGTGATTTCATTAAATTCATGTTTGAAAACAAAGATTCGCATAAATACGTTGACCCGAAAAACAATTTGATTTTATATGCCACTTTTTAAAAAATGGGAACCTTTCTTTGTCGACTATGTTCCATAAGTCCTCTGATATTAAGGATTTTAGCAAAATATCGTTTTTAAGTTTCAAAATTTCTAACTCTAGTTCTTCTGCTTTCCCCTGAACAAGGCCTGCAATACATGTGGCTAGTTCTATTACATTTATTTTGCAAGTAAAAGGATTGATACAGAAGGAGACAATTGGCTCGATATTTGTAAACTGCAGAAATCTCTCTTCAAACTGTTTTTGAAGCACTTGCAGGGTCTCAATAAATAATGACACGTTTAATTCATTGTTACCTAGCATTTTCCTCATATATGGGAAGTGCACGAGAGACTTGATATGCAGATGTGATATAAACAAAGTCAATTTCACTTTAGATGCGTTTACAGAGCTTATCATTTCAGCTCTATTTTTGTCTTTTCCCTGAAACACCAAATTGAAAGAATCTAATTTTTCCATGGTGTCAGCAAGAAAACCCAAATCCACCAGCCAGCAAGAGTCTGTTAGTTCATCCTAATTTTCATTTTTATCCTGTATAAATGTTTTTATTTCTTCAATTAAGTTCACAAATCTTGTAAGAACTTTACCTTTACTGAGCCAACGTACTTCAGTATGCAGGATGAGATCATGTTCTTTATCTTCAGTATCTTCTAATAGGGCCTTGAAAAGTTGGTGTTGCAATGGAGCTGCTCCAATAGAGTTGATTATCTTTGTGACTATTTTCATAACATATTCAAAGGGCAGTATTTTACAACACAAAGCTTCCTGATGGATAATACAGTGGTAGGACATAAGGTTGAAAATGATTCATCTTTCCTGCAAAGGGCAATAAATCCTTTGTTTTGACCAACCATTGCTGGTGCCCCATCGGTAGTTATCGCAGACAACTTATGCAAAGGCGTGTTTATCAACCTGGCGTATGTTCTGAAAGTTTTATAAATATCCTCACCTCTCATCTGTCCTTTCATCGGTAATATTTGCAACAGCTCCTCTTTTACTGTGAAGTTATTAAATACCATTCTCACCATAACTGCCAACTGTGCGGTGTCTGATATATCTGTTGACTTGTCAAATTGCAGAGAGAAGCAGTCACATCTTTCCAAGTCGGTCTTTAACTGAGTTTGCAAGTCTTTTGAAATTGTGTGTATTCTTCTTGTGACTGTGTTATTTGACAACTGTAGGTCTTATATCACCATCATAATCTCACGCTTGTTAGAATATTCCTCAAACAAACAATTGGCAGCAGTCAGAAATGCTTCTTTGAACAATTCACCATCCTGGAAAGGTTTTTTCTTCTTTGTGAGCATGTGAGAAATTTTGAAAGAAGCAATGGTCGCCTTTTTAGACTTTTCCACATGTCTAGTAAAAACAGTCTGTTGAGTAGTTAAACTTAATTTTCGTTGATTTATTTTTTTCTTTCTTACTTCAGATTTATGTGGATAATTCGTATCAAAAGTGGTATAACTTGTCTGAAAGTGACGTTCAACATTATGATTTTTTGGCACTGCAATACTACTGCCACACAACAGGCAAACACATTTACCTTTTAAATTAATGAAACAATATGATTCCTCCCAGTCTGTGTTAAAACTATAGGTTCGTTTTCTCTTATTTGGTCCACTCATTTTAGGACTAAAAAAATAAAAATAAAAATAGTTATAGAACTACAATACCATATCAAATTGCCACCATGATATTAGATTACCTACCTCGCTTTTAGTTCATTTAAAATCGAATATATCAAAACACTGTGATCCTAGCTAACCGTCACGACCCGATCAGTCCAGCAACCGCAATCAAAATGCCAACTTGGCATCTCCCGGTTGGGGGGAGGAGAGTTTAAAGAGCGCAGCGGCTACACAAGACGCAACATGTACAAAGGCGAAAGCTAGGGAAACACTTATACATACGATATCGCAAACATACCAATGAATATAATAAACCTGTGTAGATACTCAAACAATATTTTAAAATTCTAACAAATGTATAAAAATAAATTATAGTTTTACTTAGTGTTTATGAAAAACTTCTGATGCAGTCAAATAATGGCAGGCGCACACAAATTGGGCCAAGGGCGCCATGGCGCCCGCGGGCACGGGGTTGGGAATCTCTGCTGTACATTATCCTAACCTATTGTGATATTTTATTTTTACTATAGCTCATCTATACCTTATTACTATTTGATATTTGATAAATCTATCTTTCTCAACCTGAATATATGCAGCTTATAGCAGCTTGTATCTCCTGTTCAGCGTTGTTTCTTCAGACAGCTCAGTATTTTGTGCATGGTAGAGCTAAATAATGGTTACTAAATGAATGAATTATGTGTGCAAATACCTTAGCATGATTCTTTGCAAGTAATTAATGTTACGTACATAGTAGCCACTCTTCTTTTTCTTACAATATCTAAAGATTAATTTTGTTATGTAAACTATCACTAATAAATTCAAAAGCATATCATGTGTATATGGAGGGGTTTATGAATTTCAAATTTTAATTCAATATGCAAAAATAAGTCCATGGTCAGGTGGATGCCTCATTGAAAAGGTTTAACTTTGATTCATTCAGATAATTAAATGTGAGGAAAAAACATAAAAAGCCCTTTATAATCTTTAAGCAGCAGAATTTTGCCTTATTTAGTTGATTCCAATCATAGAATCTGGGACTGTATCTGAAATAAAGAAGTTAGTGAATTGCATGTATGTGAGTATTTTGTGCACACATGATTATAATATGTAACTAAAAAGGATCAAGAGGCAATTTGAGCAGTTATTATGAACTCTTAAGTGCCATGTTTCACAAAGAGAAGGACAATCTCTTTTAATCATTAAAAGCATCTTTCCTGGGCAGGTCTAACCTCCTCCCAACCTGTTCCTAACATCATCTCATCACTATCCTTAAATTCAATACATCAAATCCAAATGGATTTGAGGAGACAGACTGATTTGACTCATTCTTTTATAATGTTAATCCAAAACAAAGACACCAATACTAAATAATCAGAACATCCAGATCTAATTGCCATGTACCTTGTATAAAATCCCCTTCCCCCTTTTTTTTCAATGTGTAATTTGGAGAATAAAATTGATAGCACATACTTTTTCTAATTGATACACCAGAGACCTGCAGATCTCAGACAGTGCCGTTAATAATATCCCGCTGGTAGTTTCTGGCATGATCATTAGTAGCAATGTGCTTCACACTGTTGAGCTCTGGCAACATCCCTCAGGTTGTGCCAGCATTTCCATTCAGAATCCTGTGTCTCCTGTTGCGTGTGCTGAGTTGGACAGAATGCAAGAGGAAGATGTCATTGTTCAAGCTGATACCCCCGGGTAATATGTTAACAGATGGCATTTTTACTGCCCACACTGAAATATCTCCAGCAGTAGAGACAGTCAATACTAAAAGCAGTTAAGATAACAGACAATTGTTTCATTTTCTGTTTTTTCACCTGGATCAAGTTAGATAAAATAGGCATGCTAAAAAATTCTATAATAGAATTCTACTTTTCTCCTTACACTCAGGCAGATCGTGTAATACTTTTCTGTGGAGAGGTTGATTCAGCTCATTTCTGAATTCTTAAGAACAAAGTTAGCCAGTTCTATTATTTATAACTAGGAACAATTACTGCATTTTAAAGATACAGACCACTCAGTAAGTCTTCCTTGGCTTGTAGTTTGTGAAATATGAGTATGTTTTGAAATGCAATTTAATTTTTATATCAGATAAAATTTTTATCTATGCTTCTCAGTCTTCCAGTTAATACAAAAATCTACAGGTTGACTTTCTGCTTCATATTCATTCTATTTGCTTGAAATTGTGCAAACTTGGGAGGAAAAAGTCCTCATTCCAGATGAGTATACTAATGTGGAGTGTTGTGCTGATATGAGCCATAGTTTTCCTCCTATTACATTTTATTATACCTCAATTGTTTTTATTTCTGTAAAATGAAATATTTTAATGTATCTCTTTACAATTTTATTGATATTTACTACATGAATAACTGGCTACATGAGAGCTTTCTTTCTTTTTTTTTTAGCTATTTCATAAGGGAGACATTTGAATAATCAAAGCTGGATTTTATTGTTATTTTCAAATTAAAATGATTATGCATTTTTCAGGGCTTTCATGAAATTTACTTATTTAAAATTTATCTTATTGTTTTTGACAGGGACAGAGAGAGACAGAGAGAAAGGGGAGGGCTCAGAGCAATCTCCATAGTTGTACTTCAGATTTCAACATGGTTTCCTTCCACACAGGTGGGCGGGTGTGGTGCAAGGCAGGAGCTGGCTGTGGGACTCTTGCATGGGAGGCACGCCCCCTCAAGCCAGAGGCTGAACTAGGGGTTGAGAACTGAATTGGGGTCCTCCCACATGGGAAACACCCCCCCAGTTTAGCACGTGGGTCTGCACAGGCCAAGGCCGGGATTTGATCCACAGTCCCCAGGGCTGCAAAGCAGGTGCTTAACCTGCTGAAGCCATCTGAGTTTCCCCGAAATTTATTATAACTTTAGTTCTCTTTATTTGAATAGAAGTCTTTTTTGTTTTAGTTTTCTCTTTTGTTCTTCCCCCTTTCCCTTGTCTCTACAGTGCTCTATGGTTCTGAAATACAAACCAAGTAGTGCACTTAAAAGAAGGAGTCTTGATGGGAGAAAAATGTTTATGTGGCTTGTCTAGATATTTCACTGAGTTCAATTTCACAGGATATTAATACTTTGAAAGGGGGAATTAATTTAGCTATGTTTTATTTTAGAAAGGGGGATAAAATGTTACAAAATATTGTTCAGTTGCTTTGGAAGAGACAATTTGATAGAAGATGCATTTATATTATTATAAAAAGAAGAGATAGATTCCTAGAGAGAGGTGCAAGCTTCTCTCTAAAGTACTTATTAATTATTTCAATAATTTCCTTTTTGTCCTTGGAGAAACACCAGATCAAATTAGAGAAAACAAGGAGGCTGCACAGAAAGCTTTCCAGTAATAGATTAGAACATGTAAGATGTGTGGAATGGGATGAGTATAGATCGGGAGGCTAATAGAGCAGTGTGGAATCAGTGTCAAGGATACTAAACACAGAAGGATAGGTCATTGGACACATTTCAAAGAAAACAAATTGAACTTTAAATGTATCAGCCATGTAGGAATAAAAAATCAGCAAGAATTGACTAGCTGCTTAATACCAGTGATAATTATTCAATAAATGAAAAAGAGAAATGAACATTAACTCTTTTTTTTCCTTATATTTAAAATTAAGGTATCCTTGCATTTTCATAAAATGAGCGTGTGCTAAGGACACAGTTTAACAAGTTGTAGTGAATGTATGCACCTGTTTAAGCAACATACCTATTAAGGTACAGAATATTGCCTTGACTAGAAATTCATTCCCTTGTCTCTTTCTTCTCATCTCAGAGATAATCAGTATTCTGATTTATATCTCTTTAGATTTCTTAAGTTCCATGTAAATGGAATCAGAATGCACATAGTCCTTTGCTTTGAATTTTTTTATTCAATGTTTAAGAAAAATTTTCATGTTGTGAGAATCAGTAATTCCTTTCTTATAATTTCTGAGTAATATTACATCATATGACTATATCACAACTTGTGTATTTCCTGTGGGGGACATTTAAGTTTTATCAAAATATTGCTTTAATGAATAAAGCTGTGATGATTATTCTTATAATCAATCCATTTTGTGGATATATTTTATTTTTATTTTATTTTATTTTTTATTGGTTTTGACAGAGAGAGAGAGATACAGAGAGATACAGAGACAGAGAGAGAACTGAACTGGGGGCACTCCCCAGTTCAGCATATGGGTCTGCACGGGCCAGGGCCAGGATTCAATCCTTGGTCCCCGGTGCTGCAAAGTGAGCGCTTAACCCACTGGGCCATCCTGGCTTCCCCAGTGTGCGCCATCTACATTTTTGTTGTTGTTGTTGTTGTTGTTGTTGTTGTTGTTTGAACTGAACTGGAGGCCTCACTGCATTCAGAAAGCACACTCCAGTTCAGCATATGGGTCTGCACAGGCCAGAGCTGGGATTCAATCCTCGGTCCTCAGAGCTTCAAAGCGAGCGCTTAACCTGCTGAGCCATCCTGGCTTTCCTGTATTTTTATATTTAAAAATAACAGGGATGAAAGTGCTGACTCATAAAGAAGTATACAATAAATTTATTTGAAAATGCCAATTTTCCAAATTTGAACACCTTTATACCCCTAACAATAATGTATGAAAGATTAAGTTAATTAGTACATCTTCTAATATTTACTTATAACTCATTAGCCTTTTTTCTCACATAACAGTAGTTCACTGTGCTCTTATTGTAGAATTTATTGACATTTTTATAATGAATAATGGTATTGACCTCCTTTTTCTATGCTGATTAGCCAATTATATGTATCTTCTTTTATATAGAGTCCAAGTTTTTGACCCATTTTTTAATTGATTTGTTAGATGTTCTTACATATTCTAGATATAAGTTTATGTCAGAAAAGTTTATGTGAAATATTTTTTCTCTGTCTGAGGCCTGCTCTTTCTTTTTCTTTCACAAGTTTTTGATAAATACATTGTTTGCTGTGAAGTTTAATTTAGCAGTATTTTCTTCTTTGATTATTTACTGAAGTATCCATCTATGTTTTCTTTTAGGAGCTATAATTTTAGCTTGCATATGTATCTCTCCTCAAAGAAAAGTTAATTGATACAGAATCATTTGTTGATTTTTTTTTCTTTTCTATTTAGTTGAATTAGTGTTTTGTTAAATATTTAACCATAGACTCTATGGCATAGAGTATGAATTTGTTTTTGTTTAATCGGCCCCTTTGACTATTCTATACCAATACTACACTTCCTTCTTTTAGCTTTATAGTAAGACAAATTTATGTGGAATTCATTCTCTCAACTTGAGCTACATTTAAACAGTTTTTATGAAGATTTCTACATGAACTTTAGCATTGACTTACAAATATCTGGAAGAAAGTATGCCGAAATTACTTAATTTTAAAAGAATAGAGGTTTTTACAGTATTGAGTCATCTTAGCAGTAAACTTGGCATACCTCTCTAAATGTACATATATACCTTAAATTATTTTCTTTTAGTAATGTTTCATAGTTTTAAATGTAGGAGTCTTTTGGGATATTTTTGGTTGTTTTGTATTAGTTGTTTTTTTTTTGTGTGTGTGTGTGAAATTTGTTCCTAGGAATTTGACATTTTTGATGCTATTGCTAAAAGCATTGTAATTTAATATAATTTTATTTCTAATGTAAATAAATTTGTCTCTAGAGTCAAGAAATATAAGTAATTGTTATATATTGATCTTATAACCTGAGACCTTAATGAATTCACTTTTTAACTCCTAGCAGCATAATTTCTTTTCTTTTCTTTTTTTTTTTTTTTGTGGAGCTCTTTAAATTTTCTATGTATATACTCTTGTAATCTGCAAATAAATATTGTCTGAACTTTTAATTTCTTATTTTTATGTCTATTATTCCTTTTTATACCTTTTCATTTCCTTTGTCTTGTTGAATTGATAAAATCTTCTAGCAAAAATATTAAATGAAAATAGTAAGAGATTATGGCCTTGTTTCAAATGGAGAGCTGGATAAGGGGTGAGAACTTGAACCTTTTAAAAATGTGAGAACCACGTACTTCAAGGGAGGTTGTTTAGTGTGAACACTTTTCTGCACAGATGATGAGACTGAAATTGAGGGAGAAGTGTTTTCTGAAGGCCTCCCACGTATTTAGTGCAAGACAAAGACAAATTCCCTCTGTTGACTTCAAGGCCTGTTTGAATGTGTGAGATTAGTTGTACATATAAAGTGTTCTGTCAAATCATAATGTACTTTTAAACTAGGCATTTAGGAAAACTATATGGTACATTTCTCAATAATGTTGTTGCCTGATATGCGTTTCACATTATTAATAGATCAAAGTGCAAAGCACATTATTTTGAATATGTTCAAAGTAAGATGTTATAATTATTGATTATAGAAGAAATATCACTTGATTATTTCAATAATGCTATTTAGATGTAAGTTAAATTCAACACCTTTACTGAATTAAAGAATCTTATAAATAACACACAATGGAAAAGATGCTCAAGATCATGTATTGAGAATTACCATGTTCCCATTCATTTATAGAATGTTTACCATTGCATGTTGGATGTTTTTTAAAATAGCTGTTCTAAAGTATTTATCAGATAGTTTCAATATCTGTGTCATCTTAGCATTAGATAATGTTGATTGTCTTCTTTGTCATGTGCTGAATAATTTCAGATTTTAGCCTGGGCATTTTAAATATTTTGTTATGACACTATCAATCTTGCATAAATTCTGTGGTTAAACATAGATATATTCTTTTTCTTTGTTTCTGGTTACAAGACACTCTGTCTGCTTGAGATCAGCCTGCAAATTCTGAACAGCTTTTGGTGGGTTGTAGGTTAAGTGTCAGTTCAGTTTCTAAAACCTTTGCAGTACTATTCAGTTATTTTTTGCATGTGCTACCCAGTGGCCTTTCTGCAACTTAGACTGTGGTTTGTTCTATCTTCAGTTCTCAAAGTATAATATGGTGTTCAGGGTCATATCTGTAAATATGAGCCCAGTAGTGCATAAATAGAGATAAAGGATTAATTTACTGAGCTCTTCTCTCTGCATTCTCATTAGTATTTTCTGGTTCCCTGGGTCTTTTTTCTGATCTTCTACCAAGAAAGCTGGTGCTTCAGTTAACTGGGTAAAATTATAGATAAAAAAGGAGAAAACAATTTCTAGAATTCAGACTTAGTAAAAACCATAAAGTCCTCTATTGAAAACATCTATTACAGTATCAGCATTCTTAGATTTTTCAGTTTACCCAAACCTAAAATAAGTTGTCTAGTGAAGAAACATCAATACCAGAGATAAATAAATAAAGCAGCTCTGTTTATTATTAGAGAATAGTAGTGGCTCACCCCTCATCAGAACTAGGGATATGTAGCTCTTACTCTCAACACAGGAACCTGCAGGCCACCCTTCAAAAGTTACAGAGGCATCAAAGCAAGAAAAGACAGAGGAAAGAATGACAAATTTGGCTTGAGAGTTTTTTTAACTTAATGAAAGAAAAACATTTTCAACATTCTAAAAATATTAAATGGCAAATTTAATAAAACATTGTAACAGAGATGGCATAAGAATAATTAACATCTTTTTATATGCAAATTATATATGCATTAATAAAAAAGAAATTAACAACCCAATAAACAATGAACAAAGGATTATTCAATTATTAATAATTTTTTCAACAATTGATAATTAAAAAGAGCAATTTAAAATAGTGTTATATCTTTACAATTCTACTTATTTGGCAATAATTCTAAAGATGGAGAGTGATTTGTGTAAGTATTTGAGCTACTCTTAAAAGGCATACTTTACACTTAAGAAATGCTGTCTGAAAAACTAGTTATTAAAATATGCAAACGTGACCCACCAGTTCAATCTTGAATAATTATTTAGAAAATAGTTGCACAAGTAAGCATAAATGTGTTTTTCAAAATATTTATAGCAACACTTGTATTCATTAAACATCAAAAAGAAACAATTAGATGGCCTAAAATAGAAGAGCAGTAAACTTTTAAAAAGAAATTATGGAGGCATTGAAAAGGATGATTTAAAATCTATATCATTAACGTTGAAAGATGATGAGCATACTGGGTGAAAAAAAAATAGGCAATCCATAAGAAGCAAGAACTACTAGTTTTATTTCATTAGGATCTTATTTTTGCCAACATTTGTAGTTATTTATATATTAACAAAGTGCTTAAACTTTTGGAAGATTGTATACTGTTATTAACAGTTACTTGTGATTTGAAATGATTTTGATTCTTAAATTTACATCTTCTTGTGTAGCCATATTTAGAAAAACAAGAATATATTACTTGATGTATTAATACATGTTTTTTTAAGTAAAATTAGTTCAAATATGAGAAAAGACAAAAAATCTTAAGTTTTAGGAAAATATTGTGCTCTGAAGCTCAGTGATAGTCTGATCCCATTTGCCTACTCTAATTCCTGATTGCCCTTCTTTGTTTCCTTGAACTTCTTGTTTCTGTCTGTCTAACCAGAGCATCATCAACTATCATAGTAGCTGGTAAGGAATTGCAAGTTTAGTGATATAATGTGT
Source organism: Craseonycteris thonglongyai (assembly GCA_004027555.1). Classification (NCBI taxonomy): domain Eukaryota; kingdom Metazoa; phylum Chordata; class Mammalia; order Chiroptera; family Craseonycteridae; genus Craseonycteris; species Craseonycteris thonglongyai. The sequence goes on from PVKE010004238.1 coordinate 60,284, forward strand.
GCTTTGAAGTAAAGGAGATATGACTTGAAATTCCAACTATATGATTTCCTTAGTGTATTGATATGTACTGAGTAGCCAACCCCTGAGTGCCTCAGTTTTCTCAGTTGTATTAATAAGAATGACTGCATATTGTTTGGCCTTAGCTGCTCAGGAAATGTTAGTTTCTTTCCTTTTCTACCCCAGCTGTATTTGATTCTGAGCTGCTACTCTCATTGCTTCCCCAGCCTAACTAGAACTCTGGAAATTGCTTGATGATTCACACCTGGTTAGAGCTTCCATCTGCTATCCATCCATCTTGAAATACAGAGTTGGGAGAGGTAGACAGAACTAAAGTGTTCTCTGACTCAGTGTTAAGTTTCTAGTGTTGAGAAGCCATCTCTGGCTTCTGCAATGTTTCTAATGTAGCTCACAGGTTATGTAAAGGCTGAAGAGTTAATATTCCTAAAACACCATTTTATTATGTATGGTCTGCAAATGTTTTTTGAAAAATATAGTAAAAATTATGATACATTCAAATGCAGATGAAATGCAAATGAAACACTATGCCAGTAAATACACCTAACAGAATTGCAAAAGTATTTATGAATATTTAATAGAAATGAATTGTATTTTATGTTATTCGGCTCTTTAACATAATCTAGTGAGTTTTCTGCCATGATGTTATTTTTTAGACTATTTCTATAAAGAAGTGACTAATTTATTTCAAAATATATATGTAAAAAAGTTAAATAGTCTGTCCTGATGATTTCAACAAGTTGTAAAACAGTTTGAGATTTGTGCTTTCTAAATTCACACAGAGTTCTCATTAATACTGATGGAAAAATCTTTAAGTTCATAGCACTGAGGATTGTACACACACATCACACATGCACGTAGACATACATGGACACACCAACACACACACATACACCCCCCCCACACACTGACAAATTTCTATTAAATTTCTAGCCTAGAATCTCTAGGCTAAAAGTATTATTGGAGTTAAAATAATTTGGAGGAAATTATGTAATAAATGTTGAATATTATATTATTAAAAAAAAACACCGTAGAAATTTCAAGTGATTCATTTTTTTATGTTTATGTCTTTGAATACATAAGAAAAGTGATGATTATCCTTTACTGTACTCTATGATAAGAGAGCTCAAGATCATAGAGATTTTTCAGTGGGTGGGTAACCTTCAAAGAAATTTTAAGTGGATCAAAAAGTTAATTCCATCATACAAAGGCTAAACAAACTTGGATTACAAAAATAATGACAAAAAAATTTATCATTAGGCAAATATAATATAATGAAACATGAAGAAACACTGAGGTATTTCTACTACCACATGGCCTTAAAAACAGCATCAATAATAAATAGAACAAAAATAAGAATAAAAATACAAAAATGGCTGAAAGTGATGAGCAAGGATTGGTTTTATGCTATTTATGGTATTTAAGTTGTGATATTTCAATTAAGGAAGTTTAAACCATTGAAGGGATTGATATTATGGACAGAATGTCTGCAGCCAGCAAGAGGGCTCTCACCAGACACCCAATCTTCTGAAACCTTGACCTTTAACTTCACAGCCTTCAGATCTGTGAGAAGTAAAGTTTGTTTTCTATGCCTCCCAGTCTGTGGTATTTGTGTTATAGCAACCAGAAAGGACTAAGACAGTTGATTATCATGTATGTTTAATCACTGTTGCCACCCAATTTTCTCCCTCTTAAGGGCAAGCTCAGCAGATATAATAAACAGTATTCTCTGAATGACAGCCAGAAAGGTTCACATCTGCCTAATGAAGAAGAGTCACATTTTTAGCAAAAATAAACAATGATTATCATTATCGTCACGGAAGTCTGTGTTAGCAAATAAATAAGAGAAGAGTGCTTTCATTCTAGACCAAGAATGCAGTTTGATTTTCTCTTCTTTTGAAACTGAAGGTTTCCTTTGCTACTATGACAAATATCTGAGAAAGGCAGGGTACAAACTGCTGTACACATACAAATTGTTAAAAAATTTAGAAGTATGAGACTCCAGTTTTATAAGTTGCCCATTATTTTAATCAGATATCTTTTCTTCAGAGGTAATCAGTAATGGCCAGACACAAGTTATGTTTGACATTTTATATCAGCAAGGATTTTAAAAATTCTGCAAAAGATTTCATATTTTCTTTGGTTATTCACACATTTTTATATTTTTCAAAAGTTGAACCAAAGTTATATTACAAAGTGTATTTTTTTTCTGAATCAGTTGGAAGTTGGCAACCTGATGGCCCATCACTCTCTAAGACTTAGTTGTGTATTTCCTACCAACAAGTTTAGTCTTCCTCGTAACTCAATATAACCATTAGAATGAGGAACTCACCACTGATACATGACTGTCTCCTAAACATCATACATACACCATTGGAGTTTTTTAGTCGGTCTGCATAGAGGCGTAACTCATTTTATTGTGCTTTTATTTATCACACTTTGCAGATACTGTGGTTTTTACAAATTGAAGGTAAATCCCAATATCAACAGGAAAGATTAACACTTGCTGAAGTCTCAGATGATGGATAGAATTTTTCTAGCAATGAAGTTACTTTTAATTAAGGTTTGTACATTGTTTTAAATATAATGCTATTGCATGCTTACTAGACCACAATGTAGTGTAAACACAAATTTTATATGCACTGGCAAACTGAAAATTTATGTGACCTGCTTCTTTGTGGTGATCTGCAACTGAACCTGCATATTTAAAGAAATATTAATGTCTTGATTTTTATTCAGATATATTACACTCTTTATATGTATATGTGTATAATGTTTATGATATACACATATATTATGTTATATATAATAAATATGTATACATGTGTGTATTTATGTGTACTGTGCATGCACGTGTATGTGTATGTGTGTGTGTTGGCTAAATTGTAGAAAGTATGCAATTAAAATTAGTGAAGAATAGGTTCTTATCCTATGACCTATGACTCACAACAGAATCAAGATTAAAACTTGCAATCAATAGTTTTTCATGGGGGGATGCCGGGATAGCTCAGTGGATTGAGCACTTGTCTTGCAGCTCCAGAGTCCGAGGATTGAATCCTGTCCCCAGCCTGTGCAAACTCATGCTTAGCTGGGGTATGCCCCAGTTCAGTTCTCACTGGGCAAGCTTCCCATGTGGGAGGCCCCCTGGTTCCTGGTTCAGCTCCCTCCCTGGTGTGCCCTGGGTGCGCCTCCCATGTAGGAGGCCCCCAGCTTGCAGGGGCATGCCCCCCATGCTGGAAGCCCCTAGCCCAGTGCCTGACCTACGCAGCCTGTCACCCACCTGTGGGACGAAACTATATTGAAAACTAATGTACAACTATAGAGACTGCTTGGGCCTCTCCCACTTCTCTTTCTCTCTCTCTCTCTCAGTCTCTCTCTATCTCTCTCTCTCTCTCTCTCTCTCTCTTTGTCTCTCTCTCTCTCTCTGTCAAAAACAATAAAAATAAATTTAAAAAAAGAAAGTTTTTCTTGCAAATCAGGGATCAGCTTGCTACATGTGGGAAGCAAGTCTATTTTCGTAAATAAAGTTTTAGTGGAACACAGCCATGACAGTTGGTTTATGTATTTTCTGTGGATATTTTTGTGCTACAACTGCTTAGGTAAATAATTGCAACAAAAATTATATGGCCCACATAGTCTAATGTATTTAATAGTTGGACCTTCACAACAAGTTTTGGCAATTCCTTATTTAGATGATTACAATTGACAATGTCGGGGAAGCCGGGATGGCTCAGTGAGTTAGGTGCTCACTTTGCAGCACCGGGGACCGAGGATTGAATCCCGGCCCCGACCCGTGCGGACCCATATGCTGAACTGGGGAGTGCCCCCAGTTCAGTTCTCACCTGGGTGAGACCCCGGCCCCGTTCCTGCCCTGTGCAGCCCTGCCCACCTGTGGAATAAAACTATGTGGAAAAACCAATGATGTGCAACTATGGAGACTGTTCGAGGCCTTCCCCCTTCTCTCTGTCTCTGACTCTGTATCTCTCTCTCTCTCTCTTTCTCTCTCTCTCTGTGTCAAAAACAAAAAATAAATCTTTAAAAAAAAAGAATTCACAATGTCAAATACTACTGATGTTCAGTTTTCTGAAGATCTGAAGATACAACTGACTTTAAGTCATTGCTATAAAATTTACTCCTTTATTCAATTGAAACCATTAACTAAGAACCTTCTTTTTTGTCTGTGATTTTTCTCCAGTTCTGCTACTTGTTTGCATTTGTAATAACTAATTTAGTAACATTTTACATCTGTAATTTTCTAATAAACACTGTAAGACTGAAATTTTGTTGTCCTAAGAGGATGGCATTTTGTGCTGGTTTTTAGAATCTGAATATCTTTTGAAAGGCATAAAGAAAACTGAGTACAGATATGTTCATTCTTGATAACATTTTGCCATATTTCTTAATCTCAGTTTGAGTTTTTTCTCTGTCCTTTTTTACTCTTGATTGTATCTTCGTTTCAAGAGTGAGTGGTAGGATGAAAGATAATAGCAAGTTAAGACAGTCTTTGCTAAGGAGACTTTAATCCACCCTAAACCAGGACACTGAGTTGTTTTATCTTTTAAAAGAACATGCTAAACCTAATGTGAAAATGTTAACTGATGTTTAGTTTTCACTGTCCAAATGACAGGATAAATGTCTTTTTATGGCTCTTACTGGAATTTGATGTGACACAAGAAAGGTCACTCTAAGAATTTAGAGTTGTAAGACAATTGGTTTGTTTTTCACTCCAAATTCCAATAATGTTAATTTTCTACCTTTATGTCTTTTATCATGATAATCTGCAGAAATTGGATGAGAGATATGTCTTAGTATCTCATTTGAGAGCAGGACTTCTTTTAAATATCCTTATATTTAGTATGTGAGATTACAAACTGTAGAATGTTTAGATGTTTATCATAGTTGCTCACTTTGCCAAGTTCTTATTTCAGTATGGGTATAAATCTTACTTATTAACATTCTTTTCTTCATTTGAAACACAAATCTTAGTAGCCAGCATCCAAATTAAGGTTTTTAAAAACATAATTACAATAATATGTTATATCAATACAATACTGAATTAACCTCTTTAATACAAAATCATCACCAACATAGAATGTGTTTTCTACTGTGACATTAATAGTGTCAGAGTTTAGAATGGAAAGAAAATCACTTGGCTTTTAAATTTTATTATTGCATATAAAAGTTAGTACAAAATGAAGATATAATTTACAAGGGCTGTTCAGAAAGTATCCAGCCATGTAACCATTCTTGTTATATTGACAATGGCTAAATTGTTTTTTTGTTTTTTGGTTTTTTTTGGGAGGGGGGTATAGCAGCTCTTGTATATGTTAAAGTAGACAGAAACATGTACAGATCATTTTGATTTCCTTCAATATTTATGGCATTTAATATAAAACTTAAAAAGTTTAATATCTAATGTTGGCTATTATTCTACAAACATGTCAAAGCATGTAATATATGTAATACTTATTCTGATTTTTAGAATGTTTGGAGGTAGTTAGATAAGAATAACATATTTTTGATATATGTACCTTTCAACATAAAGTATTCATCATGTGTCTTGAAGCACATATTAAATAAAACGCAGCACTGACTTTTTCAAGTGGTATTAATCACCTTAGTTATTTCTTTAATTCAAATCTCCAAATGTATTTTTCCCAAAAGAGTAGCATTTTTAATTATTTTTAAATGAAACAAAAAATATAATGTCTGTTGTTTATGCTTATCAGTGTACAGTGTTCCCTTGCCACTTCGTGCTTCATGTTTTGTGGCTTCAGTGCTTCGCGGGTTTTTCCAAAATATTCATCAAAAAATAAAAATGAAAACATACAACCATGTCGGCAGCCACATGGCGGAAAGGAGCGTTGTTTCATGTGGATGC
>PVKE010004239.1:0-66096 GCA_004027555.1 Craseonycteris thonglongyai
GCCCACGACCTCTGAGCCCACGACCCGACGTCGGGCCCCGGCCGGCCCCGCCCCCCGCGCCCACGACCCGACGTCGAGCCCAGGCCGGCCCCGCCCCCCGGGCCCACGACCCCCGCGCCCACGACCCGACGTCAGCCCCGTCCGGCCCCGCCCCCCGCGCCCACGGCTCGGCCCCGCCCCCCGCGCCCACGGCCCCCGCGCCCACGGCCCGACGTCGGGCCCCGGCCTGGCCCCGCCCCCCGCGCCCGGCCCCGCCCCCCGCCCCCCGGCCGGGACGCCCGCCTGCGCCGCGGGCCGAGTGGTGGGCGCGGGGCGGCCCGCTCGGCTCCTCCGCAGTCGCGCCCGCGGGGAGGAGGAGGAGGAGGAGGAGGAGGAGGAGGAGGAGGAGGAGGAGGAAGGCAGCGGGAGGAGGAGTTGCGGGAGAGGCCGGCCGCGCGCCGCAGTCGCGCCGGCGCTGGGCGAGGAAGCGGCCGGGTGAGCGTCTGCGGGGCCGGGCCGGGCTGTCCGCTCCCCGCCCCGTGACCGCGCGTTCGGCCGCGGGGCACCTCTCCCGTGGGGGCGGCGGGGCCGGGGCGGCCGCCCGGCTGCAGCGGCGGGTCCGCGGGCGGGGGAGCGAGGGTCGGGCGGCCGGGTCCCGGAGCCGGCCGGGAGGGCCGAGGCCTGCTTCCGCCTCCGCCGGCGCGATCCCTCGGCCTCCCCGGCCGCGGGGCCCGGGCCACACCGCCTTTGTTGCCCCGCTGTCCGCCGGGGAGAGGCCGAGGCTCGGCAAGGCCTGGGGCGGCGGCGCGGGGCCTGCGCGGCCGCTCGGGTCGCTCGGCCCCCTCGGGCCCCCGGGCTGCAGGGCGGCGGGCTCGGCGGAGCCCAGGCCGCGTCCACGGCGGCCCGACCCTGCCGGAGCTTGCGGGCGCGCCGGGACCCCGGTGTGCCTTCCGTGGGAGGTGACGGCCGTGCACGGCCGGTTGTGGGGACGGTGGGGTCTCACGTGGCCCTGGAGCCGCCACAGGCTTTGGATGCTCAGCCCGCCAACTTCGGGGACACCGTTGTGGCTCACTGTGCGGCACAACTGTGGGCATTTCCCAGGGCAGGTGCTGGCACACAACTTGCAATGTGTGCAGTCATCGGTGTGCCAAGTTCGTGTTTGGTGGGAATGTGAAACGTGGGGTTCCCATCCCCACTTTTTGGAATGAAGGACCAGATCACGTCGAACTCAGATCAGATGTTGCATGAACGTCTTACCCTATGAGGCAATCAATACTCGTGTGTGTGTGTGTGTGTGCGTGCGTGTGCGAGTGTGTACAGAGAACATAGTAAACACAGCAGTGATGTGAATGGGACTCAGAACGTTTCCCAAATACGTTTCTCCTTGAATGTGTTCCTTGGACCAGAAATATAATCAAACTGTTATTTACTTAAAGGTGAACTCTCTGAGGTTCACCACCACAGGCTGTTCGTAGATTATCTTGAGTTTTTTGTAATCCAAGAAATAACCAGCACGTGAAATATGCCTGTCTTACTTGAATGAATGACTTTTAAGTGGACTAGTGAGTGCTCTGGAGAGTCATTGTTATTTTAAAACACGAATGGCATTGGTGACCGGGTTTCACAGGTAAACCCCCCCATACTTTTCTTGGACTTTGTATTTTCTCCTCAAGTGCTTTATCACCAGGCCTGGGTCTGACTGTAAATGAAATATGTGGCCTGACTGTTTGGTTCTGACATTGCCCCTTAATATTTTCTTGGGACTTGATCCAGATTCTTAGAACTTACTGTCTGAGGTTCAGCAAGTGCTTTGCACTGTTTGGTATGGGAAAGGATCAGCTGGTTACTCACCTGAACCTTTACCCTTTTCTCAGGACTCCCTTCCACATCGCTTGGAAACGCTTTCCCCCTTTTTAACCTTTATTGTGATCTTTAAGTACCTTCTGAGTTGGCAGGAAGTACACCGCCCCTTTCCCCTTCTTTTAGTGGGAAAAGACTGGCAGGCCTTAAATATGACCACTACAGGACCCAGGGGGACAACCCCAGGCGTCACCTGGTGCCCTTGCAAGGCAACACCTGCAGGGGGTAGCAGAGAAGGGTTTGGGGGTCATTGATCTGGGAAGAAAACCTTTGCTATACTGACTGGGTTCCTACGCCATGGTCTTGAGGGTTTCTCTCAGTGGCCCTCGTTTTCGGGAACAGAGCAAGTGTCTTAACACTGGCTTGCTATGTAGCATCACTCCTCAGAGAAAACTTTGGTAGTGTTCTCCACTGTGTTGGGCTTTTAGGAAACTTGTGTTACTAATAGTATCCTTTATTTTGGTCATAGAAGTAATTGTGTGCTTATTTAAAATCAATGTAATATACTCGGAAAAAAGGAAATACATCCATTTCTGAGTTTTAGGCAATTACTATTACTATTTTCTCTAAGGTATGCAGGGATGTGAAATGGGTTGATACACAACTGTGTTGAAATGTGTGGTGAAATACCCCATGTTATTTATAATCTAGTATAACTGATAGATGTGTGTATATCTATTCAGCCTTTCACAAGGGTAGACAGGTAAATGACCTAGAGCTAAGGTCACCTTTTAGTGTCTTTTATGGGAAGTAAAGATGGTCTGTTTCAGTCCTCTGCCCTCATCGTTAACCTCTTCCAGTTTTGGAAATGGTGCATCTATGATACCTTTAGTAAAATTATTCCTTTTACAAGGGAGGAATTTATAATACTAGTTAGTATATGTCGTAAAAAGGGGTAAATGTTTTTGTATGCGGAGATTGAAAGAGTTGTTCAGGGAGTGCAATAGAAACAGTAGTGGGACATGTTTTAAATTGTATGAAGAGTGAAATTGTCATTAATGTTTTTTGTGATTAATTTATTACGCTGTGTGTAGAGGGACCCCCAAAAAAACAATTTAAAAAAAAATTGTGAATTCTTACATGTTTAAACTTTAGTCACCTTCTAAGTACTCCATTTGATGTAATATATCTATTGAGATGTGTTTTCTACTGCTCAAAACAGTTTGAACTTGTCGATTTTGATGCCCTTCAGTACTTCTGCTGTTTTTTGTTTTACCTCTCCTGCACTGGCAAAATGTTTCCCTTTGAGAGGACTCTTTTCATCCAGAGAAACAAAAAAAATTGGGAGAATCATGCTATTTTTGGTCAAAAACTGCTGAAAACTCAGGGCGGTATGGTTTTGTTCATATAAATTACCCTTCATGAAATGGACAAACGTGTTGAGAGTCTCAGAAAATTTCACTGAAGCTGAACGTGGCCTCTCTCAACAACACCCACTGGAACACTGATGCAGATGGGTTCCTAGAACTGTCACCCAGTGGGGGAAGCCTGTATTACAAGAGACCTGCCCTCCAGAAGATAATTTTGTTTTTTTGGGGTCCCCCTTGTGTAGCATGTTGATTTAGCTAATAAGAAGTGAAAGCTTTAGGACTGAGGACACATTTTACTTTAAACTTAGTGTCTTTGATGATTCACACAAACATGAAATTTTATTTTTTGGGGACAGTTGTTTCTTTAGGTGACTGTTGGTCTTTTGCTGATGTTTCAAGAATAGACATACTTCGATAAGGTCATTTAAGACTTCAGTTCTCGAACTGCACACATGACATTTGGGAAGGGTTAGATCTTTAGGAAAGAGTATACATTACTAGCTTTGTGACCTTGAACACATTTTAATCCTCTGAGTCCTATTCCCCTTATATGAGGATAATAATCCATTTGACAGAGTTATTGAGAGTATATATTTGTTTAAAGTAAAATTCAAGCCCTTTACTATGGGCTACCAGATCTCTTCTTGATTTCTGCAGAAATTCATAGAGTAGGTTTTCAAAATAAACTCTTAAGTTTTGTTTGTCTTATCTATAAAATTGTGCCTTTCTCAGCATTTGTGTGAAAATTAATTGTGACAATGCATGTAGATGTATGAGTTTCCAGTGCCTGGTATGTAACAAGTACTAATAGTAATAATTAGTTTAAAATAGACAGTGATCGGTTAAAAGGAGTATTCTGGTTTATCAGCAATGTCTGTATAAGATTTGGTTTTTCTTAATTAAGCCCTGTGTGAGAAAAGGGTGAGAGACCGGCAGGACGAGGAAAATGGACATAGGAGAGAGAATGAGAGCCCACAGAAATAGTTACAGTGCCAGCCACTAGAAGACTGAGGATTACAGACTGTTACAGTGTGAGCAGGGACAGGATTGCTGGGCATGCCGCTGGGTCTTTGCAGTCAGTTGCTGGGAGGTCTAGAACAGAAACCTAGAAACTACCACATCTGGGCTCTGCCAGGCCCATGCTCTTGTTTTCATACTGTATGTATAGATTTATTTTATTGTTTTTGACAGAGACAGACAGAAGGGGAGAGCCCAGAGCAGTCTCCATAGTTGTATGTCATCAGTTTTTTACATGGTTTCATTCTATGCAGGTGGGTGGGGGGCCGCCCGCAGCACCGGAACTAGGCCAGGGACCTCCCACATGGGAGACACGCCCCCTTGAGCCAGGGGCTGAAGCGGGGGGAGAACTGAATTGGGGGACCTCCCGCATGGGAAGCACACCCCAGTTCAGCATATGGGTCTGTACGGGCCAGGGCACGGATTTGATCCTTGGTCCCTGGGGCTGCAAAGTAAGCACTTAACCCACTAAGCCATCCTGGCTTCCCCATACTGTTTTAATATTGCTTTATTGTTTCTAACAATTATCACACTGAATTTTTTTTCTTAAAATTATTAAAAGGGCATCATACTTGAAGACTATTTGGGGTGCGGTGACAGTCCCATTGTCCCTGGGAGCACTGTTGAGTAGAGGAGAAGAAAGAGGAGAAGAAACAAGACAAGACCAAATCTCTGAAGGCCTGAGAGTTATCTGAGCATCATTAAACCCCAAAAGTGTCACTGTGCCATCCTGAAATTTTCCAACAGGTAAATTGGGTTATCTGAAGAGGTGTCTGTCTATACACAGCAGCTGAGTGGTAACACGAGACTATATGTAATATACATACTTGTGTTTAAAGTATTTTTTTTCAGAAGGCAGAGGAATATATAGCTTCTATTAGATAAAATTTTCATCAAAAACAATTTCTTTAGAACTGTTCAGAAAACGTGTGTTCATGAAGTGCTAGATGGCCGTTTACTTGGCGTTGCTTACTGCCATACTAGTAGTGCTGATTGTTATTTTGGGCACACCAATAACAGGCTGGATGGTTGAATCAACAGGGTTAATGCACTTTTAAAGTAAGATGGATCATCACTGGTAGACTTGCAGGATTTTCCTTTTGTGAATTTTGTTTGGACATTTATAAAAATGAAGGTGTTTGTTATTAAAGCTTAATTTTGGTTTTAAAGGAAATAATATCCATTTGACAATAGTCATTTTTGTCAACATTGCTTTTAAAGTGAAAATACACACACATACATTCTTAGGGAATAACATTATTACTATCACAGACTATCAGAATATGTAAGCATGTATGAAACAGAATTGTATTAGAATTTTAGTGGTTTTGAACATTTGCAGAATTACTGCATTGTAGAATCAGAAGGAACCTGATTATTGACGAGCTCCATTCTTACACAAATAACGAGGACAATGAGACCAAGAGTGGTTATATAATCATATAAATCAAAGTCATATACAATATTACAGATTTCAGAATGGAGTCTTGCCATTGATGTGAGATGTTTTCATTTACTCCGGAGGGGTTAGGGCCGGGTGGCGAACCTATGGCACACGTGCCCAAAGTGGCATGCGGAGCAATTAATTTGGCACGCGGAGCAATTATTTTGGCATGCGGAATTGTTTTTTGTTATAAAAACATCCTATGCCTCTTATAGACATAAAAATAATCGATACCTCTATCTTACTCGATGGGTTGGCATGCGAGTCGAGCGAGTATACTCTTATTTCATAAACTTTGGCTCTCAGTCACCAAAAGGTTCGTCACCCCTGGGTTAGGGCATTTGGATTTGTGTCTTCATGGAGGATGTCACAGTAGAGCTGGCTTTTGGGAGAGCTATAGGTGGCAGGGACCTTATCTCAAACAGGCTGAACAACAGGAGTTATGTCATCAACATAGAGATTCTTTTCTCTTCTTTCCTTAAGTGGGATTGTCTATTTTTGGATTCTTAGTTTTACTTCCTTGGTTTGATGGAGCTCATCTTCCTAGTAACTTCCTAGACAGGTAATGGTGTGTGTGTGTGTGTGTGTGTGTGTGTGGCCTTGGCATGCCAGACAACACCTGTATGCTGAATATTTGATTCCTAGTTTGCTGCATGAAATTCTATCTAGGCTACTATTTTAATCCGGATAGAATAGTTAGGCTGCAGTGCAGAGTAACTCTGCAACCTCGGGACATAAGAGAAGCTTCATTTCTTGCTTTCACGTCTCCTGTGGGCCTGGGGCTCCTCTGGCCTCTTCCTTTGCACCCAGTTTGCTTTTCCCTTCAGTTCCCCCATCACGTTGCCTGCGACTCTAGGTTCACACAGCAAAGAGAGCTGACAGATCACCGGCTGGCACTTGACTGTTTGGCTCAGGGGTGACAAATCTCTTCTGCTCACATTCTGTTGGCTGGATGGAACCAGTCATATGCCCCTGCATAGGTGTGAGAAATGTGGCAGCACACAGGAAGTCGTTGACTATACATAGCCACCATATTGAAAGTAATTTCCTGTTGGAATTTTGAAGGCGGTGCTCCACTAGCTTTCAGCCTTTAGTGCTACTAAGTCACTTGTCATCCGCATCCCAGTCATTTGTAGGTAAATTTTTCCTCTTTCTGGAAACTTCAGAGTGCCTTTGTACTATCTTCTAAATTCTAACATTTCACCACAATGTGCCTGACTTAATTTTTTCTCTGTTGGATGCACTGAGTGTTCCATGGGTTCTTTCAGTCTGTAAACTCGTGCTGTTCAGTTCTGGAAAAACTTTTAATTTATAATTTTTTCCCCTTCAGTTTTTTCCTTTTCCTGACTGAAGCTCTTTGTTGGATGTTGGATCTCCTGAATTGATATATTCATTTAATTACTGTAGTTTTTTTCTCACAAATTTTTAAGTCAAGATTTTTTTTTTGTTGTTCTTTTTTTGGAGTGAATTTTCTATTTTTCTTCTTTTGAAATAATTTGGGTTATACGAGTTTTTGTTTTCTAACTTTCTCTGCCCACTTTTAAAAATAAATAGCATATGACTTTTGTTTCAGGTGTGTAATACCTTTTCTTAAGGCTTGTTTTTGTTGCCTTCCCTTCCAACAGGGTTAGATTTTCGCCTTCTCATTTGTCTAGGCCGGGGGTGGCGAACCTATGGCACGCATGCCCAAAGTGGCACGTGGAGCTGTGAATACCATTTAAAAAATCATTGTTTATGCTCTTATAGACATAAAAATAATTGATACCTCTATCTCACTCGATGGGTTGGCACGTGAGTCGAGTGAGTATACTCTTATTTCATAAACTTTGACACTCAGTCACCAAAAGGTTCGCCACCCCTGGACTCTAGGCCATTTAACACTGTTGTCTCATCTGTTGTCATGTGCTTTCCAGTTTCCATTTGCCCTCGTGGGTGTTTTGTGGATAGTGGAGATAAAGAAGTGTATGTGTTTCATAAGACTCTCAGACAAAGTTCTTTTGTTCTTTTTCATATTTTTTATTTGTTTTGCTATTGTCAGTGAATATTAAAACCTTTTACCTTTTAATTTAATTTGTGTTTAAATAAAGGATCTCAATGTGTTTTCAGTTTGTGGTGTCATGAAAGCATATCGGTGTCACTGAGCTCTGTGTAACCTAAATATGAAATGCTTGCTCATCTCTAGTGGGATCAGGAGATCCCCTGTCTGGCAGAAGCTATTGTTAGTGATTACTCTCTCTCTCTCTCTTTTGTTTTAAAATTACAATGATTCTTATTTTTATTTTATTTATTTATTTATTTATTTTTTAAAGATTTATTTATTGTTTTTGACAGAGAGAGAGAGAGAGAGAGAGAGAGAGATACAGAGTCAGAGACAGAGAGAAGGAGGAGGGCCCAGAACAGTCTCCATAGTTGCACATCATTGGCTTTTCCACATAATTTCATTCCACAGGTGGGAGCGGGGCTGCAGGGCAGGAACTGGGCCGGGGTCTCACCCCGGTGAGAACTGAACTGGGGGCACTCCCCAGTTCAGCATATGGGTCCACACAGGCCAGGGCCGGGATTTGATCCCCGGTCCCCAGGGCTGCAAAGTGAGCGCCTAACCCACTGAGCCATCCTGGCTTCCCCTCTTATTTTTAAATAGTCACAAGATATGACACTTCACACACACACAAAAGATACCACTAATAACAAAAATGGAAATACTTATAAGTGATTACTTTTGACAAATAGCATTTTATGATGCATGTGATGTTTTGCATTTTGTAAGATTTGTATATTATTTGCTTAGTAGGGCTGAATTATTAATTTGAATAATTATTTCTCTCCAGGACTCCCTTTATTTCTAAAGATCAGTGAATGAGGTTTATGTTTGCTCTTTATATACATTTTGTAAGGCTTAGGTGGATTACTTTTTGTAGCCCAAATCTGTTATTCTTAATTTCAGTGTACTTATAGAAAAGGAGGAAAGGTATTTTAAATGAAAGTTCATATTCTCTAATGCAAACTGAGTGAAAAACTCTTACATGTTCTATGCAAAAGCAGTTGAATAACTGACAAATTGCTTTTGTGTGAAGATCTAAGGCGAGCTTGTCCAACTTATGGCTGTGGGCCACTTGTAGGCCCAGGATGGCTTTGAATGCGGCCCAATAGGATTCATAAGCTTCCTTAAAACACTGAGATTCTTTTGCAATTTTTGTTTGTTTGTTTTAGGTCATCAGCTGTCATTAGTGTTAGTGTATTTTATGTGTGGCCCAAGATAATTCCTTTTTCAGTGTGGCCCAGGGAAGCCAAAAGATTGGACTCTCCTGAGCTAAAGGCTGAGAGCATTCAAAGAAGTTGTGTCAAGTTTCAATTCTTTTTATGTGTATATTGTCTTTAGAAGTTAAAAACTATTTTGCTGTAGTAATTTAATGTATTTAAGAGATTATTTGTATAAACAATTCACTTAAAATGTTGAATGAAAAGAAGGGAAGGAACTTCCATCCCTGCCATAAAGTGAAAACAAACAGCAAACGGGTCTTTGGGCCATACTTAATTGTCTGTATTGGTCAGAAGTTCTCAAAGGATCTTATCTACTCAATAGTTTAAACAGTGAGTCATTCTTTCTCATAGGCCGTGCAAGTGGTGAGCTTGTTCAAGGGGTCTGCTACATTTTTATCTAAAATATTGGCAAGTGCCCAGGGAGGTAGTGATAAACGGTTACATAGGTGCACTGCTTTTTAAATTCAATATATTAAAATCTGAATTAGAACATTAAGGAGGAGTGAGTTTATTTTATTAATCTGTATAATCTGGCTTCATTAACATTTTAAAAGATTGGGTTTATAAACATTTGTTTTATATTTAATTTTATAGGAATATATGAACACATAGGAAAAATGCTTAGAAATGCTCATGTAAAAATTCTCTGCAGGTTATATTTTCAAGTATCTGCACATTTTTACTTTCAACAAATCATATACTTTTAGCGCTGGATATATTTTAGAGGTCAGCCTCTTTCTATGGGGAAACTGACACTCAAGAGGGTCACTCAGTGTCATACACCACACTTAGTGCTACCCGATATTTTTATGTCAGTAGCTGCAAAGTGGGAGTGAATCACCCCAAAACTTATTAGTGCTTTTGCTGTAATTATAAATTCATTCTTAATTTATTAAATTTTAAATTAATGGCATCTTTAAATCCATTTTTCACTTGGTTACCTTTAAATTTTCACCTTTGTAACCATGCAAGTTTTCATACAGCCTGCTTTTTAAGAGAGAGCTTATTGTAAGACTAGAGGTTCTAAAAGAAGTCAAAGCAATTCTGTTGCATTTCCTGTGTCTTAGTTGTTCTTTGCATGTAGTTGTCAAGAATGTTAAGAGTCGGAGATTTTACCCTATGTGCAAATTCACTAGTGAGCCTGAAACAGTTACGTGCTTGTTGCCAGAAGACATGAGACTTCCAAGTCAGGATAAAAAGGACTTTTCAGGATACTGTCAGCAGCCAGGGCGTCAGCATTTGTGTCAATTCCCTGAGCACCAGTGCCATGTTGAGGGAAAAATGTAGGGGCTGGAGAAGAAAGCAAGGAAACTATTGAGGAGGCTGTTGCAGTAATGCAGGCAAGAGAGCTTGGACCAATGTGTTGGTAGAAAGGGATTGGATTCTGCATGTGCTTTGAAGATAGCTGAGATTAGAGTTTTGTGATATCCTGGATATGGAGTGTGAGAGAGGAGCCCCGCATGATCTGAGCAGTTGGAAGAATGGAGTGGCCATAAATGAGCATGGGAAAGACTGCAAGTAGAAGAGGTATGGGTGGGAAAGGAGAGACCCAGAGTGTTTTGAACGTGTCAGGTCTCAGGTATCTATAATAAATAGCAATGTCAAGAAGGGAGCTCTCACTAGGCTAACTAAAGAGATAGACATTTGGGAATGGATGATACGCCTGAGAACCAGGGAAGTCGCTAAAGGGCATGAGTAGATAGAGAAGAAATGACTGAGGTCAAGTACTGGGGACCCCCAAATGAAGAGGTTTGGAGGCAGTAGGAGGAGTGGTCAGCTGGGTCAGATGCTCCTGGTGGAGCACCTAAGATAAGGACTGAGATCTGTGCTGGATCTGCAATGTGGGCGTTGCTGGTGACCTTGGCAAGAGCAGTCTTGTAACGGTGGTGGAGTAGTGCTCTGGTGTGGGCTTAAGAGAGAATTGGGAGAAAGGGAAACGCCCGGCTCCAGTATGCCTGATTCTCCTAGGGTTTTTTGCTGCCGAGGGACTGGGAGAGTGAGGTCAGGACAGTTTACACATGAGAGAAATGGCAGTTTTTGGAGTGATCTAGTGTACAGTGGGACAGTTGTTGGGAGGTAAAGAAGATCAAGAGCCCAGTGGAGGGTGCTGTTAGAAAAGGTGTGTGTGTCTGTAGTAACAGGATGGAAATAGACATGGAAACCAGTGTTGCCAAGTCAGTAACGTGGTGTTGGAGTTTGACATTTCCTTTTGATGTTTTTAATTTTCTCAGTGAAATAGGAAGTTGGGTCATCAGCTGAGATTGAAGATGATGGGGTAGTAAGTGTTACAGGTGTGAGGAAAGGCGTGAAATGGTCAGCAAGGAAAGTGAGAGAACAAATAGACCAGGGAACTGTAGCTTGATTTTGTAGGTAGTATTAAGGCTCCACCTGAAGTTCATGGTCATGACTATGAAGTGAGACCAATCAGAGTGGTTGTGTGTTTCTCCAGCCACATTCCCCTGTAAGGGTACACGCGTGGCACAGGCACTGTTGGATTTAACCAATACTATGGTTTTGCCAGGAGGGTTTTTAAGAGTGCGAGTGCGGGGCGGGGCGGGGGTGTGTGGAGGGAATTAAGGGTATGTGCTAGAGAGTGGTTAAGATCAATTGTGAAAAAGAAGCTGAGTAGGAGGGAAAAGGAGACCTTGAAAAGTTGGTGGGCCTACTATTCTTGTCTTTTAAGCTTTGAAGATTTCAGCCCAGCCCTTGACTATATGTACACAACACAAAATGCCAGACTTGCAACAGGTTATTTTGGGTGGGGTAAGGAGAAAAGAGAAGGCTGTCTAGGTTTTAATGAAACAAAAATAAAATATTCTTGACTGTTGATTTATATTTTTGTTTGGCCATCGTGGCTAAACGGAAAGCCAAGAATGGCCTTCCCCCTTTAACAAAGCACGTTAAGAACAAACATGCTCACAAACTCGACTCTTAGAAAACATCTATGTTTAGTATTGAACTATTTTGACAGTAATGCATTGATGATGATATTTACAAAAATTTTTATAATCTAGTTGACAGTTCTGCTGTATTTCTTCCTGGTCTAGTTTTGCTCCCTATTCTTTCTACAAAATCAAGACCATACTTTACATTTGACTTGGTTTCCTGTGTTTTTGCACTTAACAAATGAACAATATGAAAATTTCCCCCATGTTATTTATAACTCTGTGTAAATATCAATTTTAGAGTTTCCCTAAAGTTCCATTGTGTAGATATGCCAGCATTTTGTTTACAGTTCTCATACTGGTAGAAATTAATTTGCATGCTTCTGATATTTAACAGTTCAATTTATTTTTTACTATATATAATAATGAAAGGATGTTATACATTGGTTTCATTATTTTTTAAAGATTTTTAAACAGTATTATTAGGTCAAAGATTATGAATATTTAAAAAAAGTCATGTATAGCCAAGTTATATTTTTGTAACTATATTAAGACATTTTCATGTAATGAATATCATTATTTAGAAAAATCTTTGCTGATTTGTGAAGAATTCTTGCTATTTTAATTTTCATGTCTGATTCTTAAGAGCAGGGGGTCCACAAACTATGGCCCGCTGGCCACATGTGGCCCGCTGAAAACATTTATCCAGCCTGCTGGGTGTTTTTGCCAACGCTGCCTGTCCTGCTTAGCAGCTGACTAGTCCCGGCCCCGCAGTGTGCATGTGTGGACATGCTGAGGGACAGTGAACTGGCCCCCTGTTTAAAAAGTTTGAGGACACCTGCTTAAGAGGGTCAGTATTTTTCTGGGAATATGTTGAGCCAATTATTTATGTGGACAAATGCACATTAATCCTGCCTCACATGTAAGTCCATACTAAGTTAATCAAGGGCATATGTTGGAAAAGCATAGCTTCAGTACTTCTATGGGAAACGCAGAAGAACACACTTTCTAGTGTCAGAGGATTAAGAGAATCGTAAGAGAATAGAAGGGGCAAGCAGTAAAGGAAGACTGAGAAATTCGACTAAAAACAAGAAACTGCTATTCCTCAAGTTACCACAAAAAAAGACTTCGAGGACATGAGTATTATCTACTAATATGGCTACTGTAGAGAAAAGAGTAGATCTATATGACAGATACAGAGTGATTTCTAGGAGTCTGAAATGTACCTGCCATATCATAAATCTTTTTGTTCTACGTATTTAACCATGCGTTTAAATAACTTTTCCCACATTAAGGAAAAAAAATGTTGATTTAAAGCCAACTGATTTTACATTCCTACCAGCAGTGTCTGACAGGTCCAGTTTTTCTACATTCCTGCTGACAACCAGGTCCTGTCATTCTAGTGGGCATGTAGAGGTGTCTCACTGTGGCTTTAATTTACATTTTCCCATTGACCAGTATTATCAAGTACCTTTTTGTGTGCTTAGTCTTCATTTGTAAGTCTTCTTGGTAAAAGGTCTATTAGAGTTTTTTGCCCACTTAAAAAATTGGGTTATTTGTATTACTCAGTTGTCAGAGTTCTTTATGTACTGGGAACAAGTCCTTTGTCAGGTTCCTGATAGGCAGTTATTTCCTCCTGGTCTATGGCTTGTCTTCTCTTAATGATGCATTTTGGAGCACAGAGGTTGGAATTTGAATGAAATCCCAAAGTTTACTGGCTTTCCTGAAGAGGGTCCTCTGTTGATGCTATTTGTCCGCACAGCGCTGACATGGGCCTTTGGACAGTTCTACCCAGCGTGAGGGCTGTGTTTTACACAGAGGATTTATCAGCCTCCCGTTCCATCATACCACCAGTGAGTGAGCCCCCTTAGTGTAACCTCTTTTATTCCCATTTTCACACGGGGAAACTGAGGCATGGATGGCCAAGGTCACTGGGAAGTGGTGGCTGTGCCCTGAGCTCAGGCAGTGTGGCTCCAGATCTGTGCTCGGAGTCACTGGGCTCTGTCCTCCCAGGCCCAGCATTCTGTCAGCCACTCAGATGCACGTGTGGTTTCCGGATCCTGTGCCCAGCGGGTCAGCACTTGTGTCTGTTACTTGGCAGCTTCCGTCGTGACTTTGGGCAAATCGTTGAGCTTTCTAAGACTTAGTTAGCTCTCCTTTAAAATGGAGATAAAGATAGCACATTTCAAATAGAGTTCTTGGCAGGGTTCAAGAAGATTAATGTACATTTTTTATTTTATTTTTTTGTCCCCCCCCCCCCCCCATGTACATTCTTAGTGTGTACGCAGGGATATTTGAATGGGTGGTGGTCTTCATGGTGTTGGTAGCATAAGTAGTAGCAGTCATGACAGGACTCCCCTCCGCCCCTGGAGTGAGTGAGGTGTCTCCTGTGACTGATGATAGTATGCTGTTGTGCATCTTTTACAGCCCTTCTCATAGTCTTCTGGAGGTGTTTGCTTACTTATATTCTGTACTAGCATCTATGGTCCTTGAGGGCATAGGGACTTTATTTTTCCTGCCTGTGTTTTTACTGTGGCTTGCAGCTGTCTCCTTATATTTTTCAAGGAAGTGTAGTGCTTTATCAATGTCAAGGTAAGGATGTGGCCTGAAGTGATAAAATGAGACAGGAGAGGAAGGCAAGCAGGTGGGCTTAAGAAATTTATAGAAACTGTAGTGGATGGTGAGAACCACTAACTGGATGGGGTGATGCCAGGGCTGTTAGATGTCAGGTATTTGGCTGGATAAGGTGTTCGTTCTTGGTGTCCACAGGGAGCAGAGCCCCGGGAAGAGTCACAGTTGTGAAGAGGGATGCCGAAGACTGAAATACGAGTGTGAGGTGCTTGGAGCGAGGTAGAGAGTGCAGGGGAAGACTCCACATCATGGGATTGGAAGCTAAAAGAATTGGGAACAGTTTGGGAATGTTTAGGGGAAAGGACTAAGGAAAGAAGTTGAGACCTTTGACCCTGAGGGCATCAGAGTCCTGCTCTTTAGGATTCCAGGTGGCTGAAACACAGGCACACATTCTTTTACCTGGACTGCCTATTCTTCTGTAAGTATGGGTGGGGTGATTGTTTTCTATTACAGTGCAGCTTGTTCAGTGATTACACAAAGACCTAATAAAGAAAATTTGAGGGCTGTCAGACAGTATCCAGCCATGTAACCATTCTCATCATATTGACACATGGTTGGATTTTTTCCAGACAGCCCTTGTATGTGTCTACTGGGCCTCCTGATCCCTTCTGGTCACAAAGGTGTTATCACTGATACTTGGACATTCTCTGAGACAAAATGTATGTGTGTAGGCATACGAATATGTACAGAAATGGGACCATATTTGCATTTTGTTTTATAGTTAGCCTTTTTCCAATAATGTAGCTTGGACCTCTGTATCTGCATAATATTTTATTGTATTGATGAATTATAACTTACTAAACTAGTCCACTAATTTTTGATGTGTATTATTGTTTCCTGATATTTAGGTTAATTCCGTGTTTTTACTAAAATGAATTATGCAGTAGAAGTCTTGTGTAGTGATTAAATGGGATCATTCTATAGATTCAGTTGTGCAATTTTGTGCAAGAGTATTAATCTTGGCCTTAGCTTCTTCATCTATACAGGGGGAATATTACTGTTGTTACTACTGCTATTTGCCACATGTACCTGTATAGCCTAATATGTCCTATACATTTTTTAAAGGACATCACATATATTAACACATTTAAACCTTACAGCTAATTTGAGGATCACTACTGTTATTTCTATAAGATCATACAACTGGTAAACTGTGGAGCTGGGATATATGTGAGCTTGGCATTCTGGTTCTGGAGGAGTATTTCCACTGTCATACTCTGTGTACAGTGCTGAACTTACAGGGCTGTGAGGATGAAATGACACGCATTGTATTCAGATGGCTTACCAGGCCCCAGCACCTTTTGGCCAATATGTGGTCTATTTTTACCAATAGTAGGCCAGTACTAGGTAAATAAATGGTCAAATAATAGTAGCCTTTAAAATAATTAATGCTGTAGGAACATCATTTCCCATGTCCTTGTTTGGGGTGTGAGTAAATATCCAAAACACAAGTTCCTAATAGCATAATTACTGGTTAAAACATACGTGAATTTGAAATTAATAATAAGTATTTTTAAGTAATCCCCTACACATTGTCCCAGTTTACATTTCAGCAGTTATGAGTGTCCAGTTTCTCGACCCTTTGCCAACGTTATTGATTTAACTTTTTAAACTCATAGGTGAAAGATAACATCTCGTTTTGTTTTGAATTTCCTTTTTAGTGGATTTTTAAAGTTGAGATACAATAGTTTCACTGTATGTGGAATTCGCCCTTTGTTATAATGCACTGCCTACAGTTTATCCAAGTGCATTCAGTCATGTAACCACCACCACACTTGAGATGTAGAACAGTTCCCATCACCCCCAACTGCTGTCGATTTCTTTGTGCTTAATGAATTGAGAACCTTCTAGGGTGCTGATTGGCCACTTGAATTAGTTTTCTCTCACTCTTGTTTGTTCCCTTGCCTTTTTTCCTTCTGTCATTCTTTTTATGTGAACTATTCCTTCGGATATTTTGCCCATTTGCTTTTAGGATTGTGTGCCTTTCTCTTACTGATTTCTAAGAGCATAGTCAGTGACAGAAATTAATCTTTTATCATATGTGTGTTCAGTGTTTTCCCATTTTATCTTTTGGCTTTATTTATGCCATTTTTTGGCTATCTAGAAATTATAAATTTTGCATTATTATACTTGCTAATCTTTTCCTTTATGGATTCAAGGTTTTATTGTTACTCATAGAAAAGCTTTCTGCAGTGCAAGACTTTTCTAAGAAATGTTTTTTCCCAGTTTTCAGATTTGACCCTCCTAGAATTTATTTTTATATAAGAAATAAGGTAAACGCCTTGCACCCACTCTATTCATCATTTCTTGAGTAACCTGATTTTCCTCCACTGGATTAACATGTCCACTTGGTCATGTGCTCTTTTGATATGTGTCTTGGTCTGTTCTTGACTTCCTAGTCTTCTTTTCCTCCAGCTTTAAGCTGTTATAGTATATATGCTTTAATATCTTATATAGCTCATTCTCCCTCACTTGTCCTTTAGAATTATTTTCCTCTTTTCATTGTTTATATGTCAAAATTAGCCTCAGTGTCATTTTGTCAGGTTTCTTACAGAACCATTGTTGATGTTTTCTTAGGATCTTGCGTTAATATTTTGACAGGAGTTGACTGTTTTATCTAAGAGCAAGGTTGGTCGGTTTCTCTCCCCCCACCCTTGTCTAATTAATTGGCTAATATATTGAAAATAATGTTGACTAATAATATTGATAATTGGCATCCTTGTTGCTGGTTTTCAGCATTTCTTCATTACTCATGGCTCTTAATTTTGTTATATGTATCATCTATTTCTATTTTGTAGTGTTTTGGGGGTTCAATAATTGATGTTTGAATTTTTTCAGATTTTGTGTGTGTGTATGTGATAGCTTTGATCACATGCTTTTGCTTTTTTGATTTTTGATCAATTGTATGTTTATAAATATACAGCCATGCCACCAATCCTGGGATATACCTTACCTAATTGAATTGTTTCCACTCACCACTGTGATTTCTATTTTGACAGTTCTTTTAAGTAGAGTCAGAAGTTAATCACATTTGTGGAGCAATCTTTGAACAAAGGCCTAGGTTTTGTCTTTTTTAAGTACCCGGTAATATTTTCCTAGTCTTAGAATAATTTTGCCACACCTAATTCCACAGAAAATATTTTTAGCCATCTGCATTTATTTTGTGTTTATAAATCAATGAACTGTTTTTGTAGCAAGAACTTGAAAAATATATACTTATTTGTTCACATGTTTAACTCATGCAATGAATTTAAATTCAGAAAAGCTTAGGTAAGCATCAGCCATCCCAAGAACTGTTTTAGGTACAGGGATATGGCAAGTGACCAAGACTGATGATGTTTCTCAGTTTTCTCATTTGTAAAGTGACAATAATGAAGCTGTTGTATTCATTGAAAGTTTACTTTGATAATGTTTTTTAATTTTTTCATTAGGTTTTAAAATGGCAGGCACAACTCCATCCATCATTCCTTATAAAAGAAATTTGAAATTACTTGAAGACATTATCTGCTGCCCATATGAACAAAATATTCATGTCTAAAACCTTTCCCTTGAACCTTCATGTACATTTTCAAGTATTTGTGTAAACTGAAAGTTTTACAGTTGAAAGGCAATAAAACTAAGTCAGAACATTTACTTAGGCATGATGAGACAGATGGTAATCCTATAAAAAGATGGCATATATTTTTGGAAGTGCAATAGAAAAACAGATACTCTTAAGAACTCCAGGGTAATCTTTGCTTAGAAAATGAAGAGAGGAGATAAAAAAAAAAAAGACCATATGGCCTAATAGAACTTCTTATAGTTTCTGATGTCTAGAATTGAATTTGGTTTCTTTAATGTTAACATGGATTTACATAAGGATTGGTAGTTGATAAAGGAATAATTATTAAGTAGATAATTACCAAGTACTTTTCCTGTGGTTATTGGTCTCTTGTTTTCTCTGAAATGGATACACAAGTGGGAAGCAGAATCACATGAACCCCAAATTTATTGGGGTTCTTTGAAATGTGATTACTTTTCATATTGAAGCAGTTAGGTTGCTTGTCATTTTGGGGTAGGTTCTCATTCAGTTCACTCCATTGTTCATTCAACACATAATTATTGAGTCCCGTTATGGGCTAGGTGTTAGGGAAAAAATGTTGAGGAAAAAACTTGACATAGTCTCTGATTTCATGTAGATTATCATCTGCTGGGATGATAGGCATTAGTCAAATACTTAAAAGCAGCGACTTGCTGATTGAAGTATATTGTTATTATGTCTTTCATGTTTTTGAATGGCCATAGTTTTGTCAAACATAATCTGTGTTAATAACTTTAATGTTACATCTTTTGGCATAATTACTTGCATAGAAGTTTATCTAATATACACTAATACTTAAAAGTAACAGGTACTTCAAATATTTATGTTTATTACTTACAAGTTGCTCAAAAACACTGTACATGATAATAAAGACTTTTTAGGACGACGCCTTCCTTTATAGAGATGACATTGCCAATCCCCCGATAGATTGTCTGATCTGCATCGTTTTTACTCTTATATAAATGATGTCATGTAGATTCTTGTCTACCTAGTAAGAAATTTCAATCTGTAACTAAACATTGTAAGGTCTCTCTCTCCTTCCAACTCCTACCATGTGTTACCACTCTATTACTAATGCATATGTGTTCTAATATGTCCATTGATCAATACCTCTCCTATTGGATTATGAAGACATAAACACTTTATTCATCAGCATATTACCGCACCATTCTGAGTTTGCAGCCTTAGTAAACACATAGGGAATTAACAAATGTCATCAGGTTTAAAGCTGTAGTCTTTTGCCGAAGAACTGGGTGGTACTAAACTGGTGGGTAGGCATCACAATCTTGCTCTTAGTTTTACTAGTGTCTGCTCAAGCTCAGCTAATCACCTTGTTGGGACATCGTACTTCTATGACTGCAGAACTGCAAAAAGTGGCCACAGAGGAAATAAAGGATTTGTGGGTTTAAACAGCGTTTTTGCACAGCATTTATTCCTGTGATCAGTGAGACAGTGATCTGTGCTGGGTAAAAGGGACAATAACGTTGTTCTAAGGAACGGACCTTCTTTGGGACATACATGGGCATCCTTGTTCAGATGCTCAGGCCTTAAAACTGAGTAAAATAAAACTTGTGGAAATCTTTTTCATGTACTTTTTAAAAAACTTATTTTATTTATGTTTTTTTAGAAAATGGCTCTGATGGGTAAATGAAGCTGGAAAAACACCCAAATGCATCCTCTCCAGATGTTTGAGGATAATATTCCGGAGAGAAATTGATCCCCTTGGATTAGGTAATCAGGCATAATGAAGAAAATTAGTCTGAAAACCTTCCGGAAATCTTTCAACTTGAATAAAAGTAAAGAAGAAACGGATTTCATGGTAGTACAACAGCCCTCGCTGGCCAGTGATTTTGGGAAAGATGACTCCTTGTTTGGTGGCTGCTATGGGAAAGACATGGCCCGCTGTGAGATCAACAGTGAGGACGAAAAAGGCGGGAAAACGAGGTCCAAAAGCGAAAGCCTGATGGGTACGTTAAAGAGACGGCTTTCTGCAAAGCAGAAGCAGAAAGGCAAGGGCAGTGCGCCGTCTGGGGGCGCCGCCGATGAGGATACCTTCTCGTCGTCCTCGGCACCGCTGGTCTTTAAAGATGTGCGAGCGCAGAGGCCACTCCGCTCCGCCTCCCTCCGCAGCCATCACTACAGCCCCACGCCGTGGCCCCTGCGGCCGACGAACTCGGAGGAGACGTGCATCAAGATGGAGGTGCGAGTCAAGGCCCTGGTCCACTCCTCCAGCCCGAGCCCAGCCCTGAACGGGGTGCGGAAGGACCTCCGCGACCTGCCGTCGGAGCCTGTGTGCCCGGAGCAGAGCAGCGCGCGGAGGCGCCCCGAGGCCCAGAACGGAGGCCTGCACCTCCCGCTGGACGGGCGCGTGCCGGTGCCCGTGCCGGTGCCCGTGCCCGTGCCCGTGCCCGTGGTGCTCGGCCTTGTGCCTCAGGACTACATCCAGTACACTGTGCCTTTAGACGAGGGGCTGTGCCCCCTGCAAGGCCCGCCCAGCTGCTGTCTGGACGGCTCCTCCCCCATGGAGGTCTCCGCGGGCCCTGCCCCTGAGGGCGGGGGCGCCTTCCCCGAGGACGAGGACCCGCAGCCGGAGGGCCGGGACCCCGAGATCTTCGTGGACCCGTCGGTGAATGGCTTGTTGATCGGCACCACGGGAGTGGTGCTGCAGAGCCCCGGGGCGGGTCACGAGGACGCGCCTCCGCTCTCCCCATTGCTACCTCCCATGCAGACGAATCCCATCCAAAGGCACTTCGCGGGGCTCAGCGGCACAGACGCCCACGTGGCGGAGAGTGTGCGCTGTCATTTGAATTTTGATCCAAACTCTGCCCCCGGGGTTGCCAGAGTTTACGACTCGGTGCAGAGTAGTGGGCCCATGGCTGTGACAAGCCTTACGGAGGAGCTGAAGAAACTTGCCAAACAAGGGTGGTACTGGGGGCCGATCACGCGCTGGGAGGCGGAAGGGAAGCTGGCCAGCGTGCCCGACGGCTCCTTCCTGGTCCGCGACAGCTCCGATGACCGCTATCTCCTAAGCTTGAGCTTTCGCTCCCACGGCAAAACACTGCACACGAGGATCGAGCACTCGAATGGCAGGTTTAGCTTTTACGAACAACCAGACGTGGAAGGGCATACGTCTATAGTCGACCTGATCGAGCATTCCATCAGGGACTCTGAGAACGGGGCCTTCTGCTACTCGCGGTCGCGGCTGCCCGGGTCGGCCACCTACCCCGTCAGACTGACGAACCCTGTGTCGCGCTTCATGCAGGTGCGCTCGCTGCAGTACCTGTGCCGGTTCGTCATCCGGCAGTACACCAGGATAGACCTCATTCAGAAACTGCCTTTGCCAAACAAAATGAAGGACTACTTACAGGAGAAGCACTACTGAAAGATGAGGAGAACCCTGCGTCTTGCACTTTGGGAATAAGAAAAAGAGGTCGAAACAAGAGTTTACAGACTCGTTGCTGCCACCATCGTCTGCTGCCCAGCGACTTCAGTCCTGCGTGTAGAGGAGAGACCGGTTTGTCTGTCTGAGGGTGGGGCAGTGTCGCCAAGGTGTCTTGGGTCTGTTTTGGTTCTTTCAGAAGGGAAGTCTTGAGGTTTGAGAAGTGTGAGTTCTCTCTCATTGATGTGCAGAATAATCACAATGTGAATTACCAGATTCTCCTTAACCGCCCCTCCCTGTCCTTTGCTGCTATCCACTGTGATTTTTATGCATCGAAAGCACATTTCATGTGTATTCAACCCTCAGTAAAGTTGAATGAAACTTAAGAATGAAAATTGTTATGTCTCTTTTAAGTGGCTCATTTTTTCAAAGATAGTGTTGAGTAAATATACTCACGTGATAAAACACAGAATTTACCCATACACTGAAAATGATTTTAATCTCGTGCTTTAGGAAGATGTATTTCGAATTATGAATTGACGTGATCTTGGGTAATGGAACGCAGATTTGCAACATTTCTCTTAAACACTCATTTCTAAATTCTTTCTAAGATTGTGCTTTTTTTGTTGTTGGTGGTGGTGTGAACAGTGGAATCTTTTCTGTTGCCTTTATTTTCATCTTGTCGTTTGTCTACTTTAATAAATGGCCTTACATGAAAAAGTCGTAAAGAGACGTATGCCACCACTTTAGAAATTGTTGCCTTTTCTGTCATTAAGCTCTGCTACAAATTGGCATAACATATAAAGACCTATGGAATTAGAACTATTATTGAAGAAATACTAGGTGATCGTAGTTTCCCGTGATGGCAGTTTTTTTGTGTTACCTATGTTTTCCTTTGGTAAAATGTTTTATCTGTGATTTCTTTAGCCCAGTGAACATTTTCTTGGGTGAACTTGATGTAGAACTGATTTTCATAAATGGACTAGATTCTCTTGAAACATTAGTTTATGTAAAGTTTTAACTTGATTTGAATATAAAGAAAACATTGTTTTAAAGTTGGATTTGTAGTTTTCTTTTATGTAGTCACTTTTAAGATGTGCTAGATTTGACCCTTTATTCATCCCACTGAACAAACAATAAAACAAATCCAATGACTTTCGTTGAAAATTTGTGGAAATTGAGAAACGCTATGTAAGAAAAGTATTAAAACCATATCAGATATATGGATGTGTTACTGCCATTATATATACCACCATTTAAAAAAAGTTTTTCTGTTTCTTTTTAACATAGCTAAGTTTTAAGTAAATTGGCATCGTTCGTTATTTTATCTCTTTGATTCAGTCCTTTTTGTGAGCGAGGGCAGTGTGTTATCCCCAACAGTTTTTAGTTATTTTGAAATTTATTATTTATTCACTGCACAATTCTTTCATGTAGTATTTTGGGATTGCCCCATCCAGAAAATGTTTCCATCTCAGATGAAACATGTAACTTGAAACATTTCTTCCTTTTTCAGTCACTTTTCCTAGCCTTAACCCCATTTTAAAATAAGAGTAAGGGTCTTAGTGTCAAACTTAATGGCATTGTTAGTCAGACATGCCAATATCCCCATTTTTTTTCTCTGTGTGTTTCTTAGGGTCAGGACTGAGAACTGACAAGAAAAGGCACAATGCCATAATAGCGTGTTACTGTATTGTGACTTAAAGGGGAAAAGGTACTTAATTGTGGTGGAATGTTGATTGTACCTTGTTACAAAGACACCTCTTTCACTCTCTCTTTTCACCTAATAAGATGGAATATTGAGTATACTGTAATAATATAATTTAAGTGTTCATGCCAAGCTACTCGGATTAAGAACTATTACAGAGCTGTAAACTTAATCAAATTAATGCAAGACATTTAAACTATTTTTTTGCAAAACTATTTATTTTTAAACAAGTTAAGATATATCTAGGGTGAGTTAAAAGTCCCTGTGCATCTACGTTAGATGGCAGGTATTGTCACAGTGTCACTGTGTGTTAATGACACATCTTGAAGTGGCTGCTCCATGTTTGTAGAAGCATTTCCACGTGCTCCTTGCGAGATTGCGGTGCACAGAGGTCTTTGGGCTGCCCTGAACCCTGTCTTAGCATGTGGGCATAGCCTGTCCCCTACATTTTCCTCATGGTGATGTGTTTAAGATCTAGCGTTTCAGTTTCAGGTAAAGATTATTCCGATTTTCATCTGAATGTTTTTTAAAGTGTATTTTGTATTTTTACGGAAGGCAATCTTAATACTGTTTTAATTTAGAAAGCCCATTTTTATGTGCTTTTGTATATTCATCATATAAACTATTTGAAAGTAAAATGCCCTATTCTAACCCAGTTTGAAATTGCTAGGATTGATAGTGCATCCAAAAAATAAATAAATAAAAGTGTGAAGTAATTATTTACAAACAAACGCTATTGCAATGTTTTCTGCTTTTGCATAGAGAGAACCGTTTGGCATAGGCAGCACAACATAATGTGAAAGATTGGCTTTCTAGGGTACGGAAGTAGTCTGTTAAGAGCGAACAGAGGGAAAAGGAAGTCTTCATCTTGCAGTTTGGCCTAGATACAGTTTGGGTAAATTTCTGAATTACACTGAACGGCGGCTTAACTGACATGGGCACAACCTGTGGGCGATGTTTGAATCTGTGCTTAATGAAAATCTGAGCCCAAGGCAAGAAGAAGAAAACAGGAAAGTTGCACCCTTTTGCCATAGTAAATAAATCAGTGTTTTTTTTTGTTGTTGTTTGTTTGTTTTTATATCAGCTATTTTCATCACAAAACATGATGGAGGCCAAGGAGCCAGGCTTAGCAGGACACTAGTATGCATTTTCATAAAAAGAAAGCATAGAAAGTACTTGAAAAATATTTCACTCATTCTGAGGAATACTGTTCTCGTTCTACTCGGTGCAATAATCTGAAGATTTAGAAAGTCAAAAATATTATATCACAGGAAATGATCATAGAACTAGAAACACTTTTTAAGGAAACCAGCTACACAGGGCAACCATCTTGCTATTGAAGGAAATCATGTGCCAAAAGGCGAAATCATTGGCATATAGGAAATAAAAGTGTGCATTCTGATTTCTGAGCCACTATTATTGAAACAGGATAAAAACTGCTAAAATCTTAAAGAGGTTATATGCAATGTCTGCTAGTGCTAAAGGTCTAAATACCTTCTTGGCAGTGCTATCAGAAACGCCAGTTTTAATCATTGTATATTTCACATTGCATACGAGAGAATTTGCTTTGTGAAGAATTCAAATAATATATTTTCAGTCTTAGTGGCTTTTCATCGAACATGAAGTCTTACATTAATGAAATCACTACCAGCAATAGACAGTTTTGTTGAAAACTAATCAGGAACAAGCACCAGTTCCATAATAACTTAAAAATTCTAAAGTATAGTATTGGTACGCTAGTAATCACACATTTGGTTTCTTTGAATACTTTTTTACTCCTGTAAAGAAGGTTTTTTATAAACATTCTTTTATTACATTAGCCAGTCCTAACATGGCAAATGCGTAGTTGCTGTTTCTGAAAAGTGATCCAAACTCTCTACCCAGAGATGAAAGATTCTTACAGAATTTTGTAATAAGTATACATGTTGGGGTAAAGAAATTTTGTACTCGTTGGAGTGCCATGAAATTAATAACTTGCAATCCAGATTGCTGTAGTTTACACTTTTCTGTATGTTTCAAATCAGGTGTGTACCATTTGTACTGAGAACACCAAGAATGAATTATCCAAAGTCCATTGATTTTAATACGTGTTTTGGTTTGTAAACAAATAGTAATTTCTTGCACATTTTTGGAAATTAATTGTATAAGAATTTATGTATCTGCTTCTAGATACAGTGTGTAAATAAAAATTTTGTTCACAAGATCTGCTTTGTGGTCTATTTAATAGCCAGATGCAGATTTTAATTGGCATGGGGTTAATTAACTAGATAATTTCTGGATGTCCCATAAACTCGGCAGAGACTGGAGGGACCAGCAAATATTAGTATAAAGGGAGGAGTGAAGTGTCATTCATGGGAGACATCGTGTAAGTTAGGAAGCAGCCCATGTTGCTAAGTGTCCTAATGCCTTCCACATACAGGCTGGACTGAGTTGGCAGAGCCTCTAAACCAGGGGTCTCCAAACTACGGCCCACGAGGCCCTCTCATCTGGCCCGTGGAGACCTTTTTATCTGAATAAAATAATATTAAATAAACAATTAAAAACAACATCTATGTTTTGATTCTTTTTTATTTGGACCTTGAGTGTGTAGTTGGCCCCCAAACTGCTGTTTGATAGTTAATGCGGCCCGCGGGCTGAAAAGTTTGGAGACCCCTGCTAAACAAAGCTCATTGAAATGAACACAGTTGAAAACCTCACTAAAAGACTAGGCAGAAAAAAGTTTGGATTGTGACATTTAAAAAAACATCTCAATAGTATTTCACAGAGCTAGTAGCGGCATTGAAGTATTGTGTGGAAGTAATTTAGAATTTCATAGATTAGAATGATTTCTCATATCTATTGAATTTACTGATATGCTTTTAAAAGACCTTAAATCACATTCGGTGAAATGTTAACTTGGAAAATTTTGTTCCATCACTTTTTAACGAGTCCTCTTATCCTAGCTAATTCAATGATACATTTTAAAATGACCTGTTTAGAATATATCACAAATTTTGACTTTCAGTAGAATCCAAATAGTGACGTTCTGATGTTCCAGGGCTGGAATCATTGACAACACCGACTTAGTTTTAATGTCCTACTGATGATGGTGCTAATGAAACACACAATTACGGGCCGAACGGTCAGGGTTCAAGAATTGTGTAACAGGCTGAATTTCACAACCTTACACTGTAGTCATGCAAACAGGTTTTTATTCTCAGCTACCCCTTCTTGAGGGCCATTCAACAGGACGGAGCAGTGCGGAGAGCGCTGAGGGGGACACGGGGTTCCTGAAGTTGCTCAGGGCTCGGAAAAGCCCAGCCTGAGTGCACGTGTGTGTCTTGTGCACTCAGACACACACACACACACACAGGATTAAAGACTGCCACACCAGGAGATGGCTTGGATCGACCTCAGAACTTCCCTACCTTACTCTTATGCTTACCATAGTACACCTTTAAATTCTTTAACTTTTTGTTAACTTTACAGGTTTTACTTGTGTTTTTACTAGGCTTTCTATTTTCCGAGTCAAAACATTTTAACCTTCATTTCACATGAATTTAGTCCTTTACTGTTTGTATTTTAACCTCCAGTCTAGTTTTCTCTTTCCCCTTTGAAATCATTAACGTCATTTAAACTTCATTATTTGAAAAAAAGAAGCCTTTAATTCTTTTAGCTTTTTTGTATTCCAATTTCTAGTCTTAAGGGGGGGTCCTAACCTCCTGAAACATACTTTTCAAAAGTCAGACTCTTGGGTTCTTCCTCCCCCTTTTGCATGACTTGTTGCTAAATGGATGTTTCTGCAGCAGCAGCAGCTTTGTTCCCTCCTCCCCAGCCCCTCCTCCAACAACTTCTGGAGCCAGGTGCCCTGGTAATGCGGCCGGACCCTGGGACGGAATGGAGTAGTGAGGTGGTGTAGCCCGGCTCCTGCAATTCCTTCTGTGTTAAGCTGCCTTTTCCCTACTTGGTACTAGGCAGCCTCACCACCTCTTCTGGAAGAGTCAGGGGAGGGCTGTCCAGGAACAAGACTCCCTCAGGTGATGAAAGCCATGAACAGATTATTTTACAGGTTTATGAACAGGGCCACTTGCCTAGAGGTCATGTTGGGCCATCAAATCCTGTCCTTGGTAACTGGCTTGCAAATAAGTGTAAATCTTACGTGGACTAATTTTTGATCATGTGACTTAGATTTCCCCACATCAAGAAAGTTTGAGAAAGCACAGATGTATGTACAAGGCTAACTAGTTCTCTGAGTCTAATAGACATTAGCACTTGATTACACCAGCTTAGGTCCCAAGTGGGTGTATAAAGTGTTCTTTTAAACATATGGAATTCCATCCGAGAATCCCATTAAGGAGAACCTCTTTTTCCTCGTGTAAGTAATCTGCTCTCTAGCCCCACCCACCCCTAATAGTGGCTACTTGGTGCTCTCTGCTGTCATTCTGAAGCCACCTGCTCAACACCTAAGGCCTTCACCACAGCCCGCTTCTCACTCCTCTCCTCTCTGTACTTGATCTTGTCCCCTGGTGGTTGGAAGTAGTGAGCACTGTTTGGCCCAGAGAATTACAGCTTAATAGTGGCTGTGGGGTGTGACAGTTGCCTAGAAAACCAATAGATCCATGACTTTAAAAAGAAGAATCTATGCTCTACAATAAACAGGTCCTGGAACCGACTGCGTGGAAGTCAACAGATGAAGCTAGAGAGCTGGATTTTACACCCCAAGACTCTTGCCCTATTTGTGTAGTCCAAGACTCCCTGTCCACAGGACCCTTACGCTCTTTAGGTGTTGTGTAATTAAGTACAGTGATACAGTGTCCAGGAAAAATTACATACTTACAGAACCATTTAAAGATGTCTCTCAATGTCATCTCCCAATCACTTTAGTACTATTTTTACTAATTCACCGTCATTAACTGGGTAGTGTGGTCCAGTGTTAATGGACTTATTCGTCAGTTCATTCACTTGGAGAAGTAAGTATTGAGCTCCTATTATGGGAGGGACTGTGAAAGCAATGTAAGTGAGATGAGTGTCAAGGAAAGACAGGGTTCAATGAGACCTAAACTAATTTTGAGGTGGTGGTGGTGGTGGTAGGGTTGGGGGGTGAGTAGAGAATAGAATATAGTTCATTCCGTCTTCAAAGAGGGAATGCTTTTATTTCCCCAAATCATAGGTTACACTATTATGGTTTGGTGGGTGGGACTCAGCAACTCAAGCCAGGAATTCCACACTGTCGGGACCATCTCATTTCACCTGCGGTCAATGGATGTCAGCTTTTTCCTCCAGTTTTTCCATGTGACGAGGGACCTAGCTGCTGGCAGCCCTGGGGTCACATTGTTACAGTTTTGCAATCCCCAGAGAAAAGGAGTTTCTTTCCTCTTAAGATCTGAGCCAAGACTCCATGTTGCTTAAAGCGGATCACGTGCTCATTTGTGATGCGGGCACGGTGGCCAGAATGATGGACTTCTCAGGTGGTAGGAGCTGGGGCGTTTGGCTCCTGTGGCCAGGAAGCAGGGGTCTGTTCCCACAACCTGCACAGTGGGGAAGGTGGGATCATCCCAGGTAGATTTGTTAATACATAAGGGAAATGTGCTAATAAGATAAATTTTAAATATGTATCAAAATGAGGCCCCCTCCCACTAACGGTTTTGTAGTAAATATGATCACTGTATATAAAGCATTTTGAAATATTGTGCTAGAATTTTTATATTCTTTTTCTGAGGTGATGGAGTAGCCTTACCAATGATGGGGTAATTTGGATTTTTTGTAGAATAGTGAAATTATCTGTCCAACTTAATCCCTATCAGGTAATAAAGATTCTAGAATGAAAATAAGAGACAGTAAACCATTGTTGACCACTTCCTGGAAAATTATGTGAAAACATTGGAAATCTTTTAAGTGTCATGTGGTAAAAACTTTACAAACAAAGAAACAAAGACAAAGAAACCCCACTGATTATTGCTCCACTAATTGTTGATAAAAATTCGAGGACTGAAGTTTCCTTTCCTTGCTCACTGAGAGATCCCATCTCTAGTCAAACTTGTTTTGTTATAGTTTTCTCCAACTGCCATTAATTTTGTAAGTCCATTATATCAATCGATGCATATTGAGTTTTTATAGAGAGCCAATAAAAAAAATGTAAGCATCATATCAGAATAGAGCCAAGTTTTCCTTGGCATAAAATTTCCTCCATTGTCTACGTTTCCCATGTTCATTTCTCCCCTGCAGTGGTAGAAAGATTCTGTTATGCCTAGAACATTGGCTTTACAGAACAGTGTCAGGAACTGCATGTCTCTTTGACCCCACTTATGGAAAGAAAAGACTTCACTGAATTACTAAGACTACTTTTATTATAACAAGGTAAGAACTTAGTATTGCTTAGTGGACAGAACTTATTTTTTCCCCACTTAGTAAAATGTTTAGTTGTCATGATAGGTCTATGGTACATATGACCCTCTAATGGCGTTTGGGTTGTTTAAAAGTTCTAGAGAAACCAGAACTGTTTTCCTTTTATTGTCAGATAACTACATGGAAGGAAAACATCCTGTGGTGGATTTGCTTTTACTCTGCCTGTGCCCCCTTCATCCCAGGAGTCTCCTGACTCAAGCCCAGCTTCTTTTTCTTTCTAGAAATAGCATTTTTTATAATTCTGAATTGCACTTGTGCATGATGTTACAATAGCTAACAAAATTTTCTTTTCAAACCCAAGAGTTGATTTCTTTGGGATAGAGATTCAGTTCTAAACTATTTCATCCCGTCTTTACAGGTGAATAAACGTAAAGGGAAATTTAAGTTGCAGAAACCATTCCATTAAAAGTCAAAATCTACAGTCTCTTTTTCTTCCTTTGGTAGAACACTGATTTTCCTGATGGATCTCCAAATAAAGCCATTGTAATGGGAAAAAAAAAGCAAACATAAATCAAAAATATTTTTTTCTGTAGAGGCGTTGAGGCTGTCAATAAAATGTGCTTGCACATCCTTAAGTAATTTATAAAATGTTGTTTTTGTGGCTTTGACCCTTTTCTGAGCTAGTCTCTTGATTTACCCAGGTAGTGGCCTCATTTTGATGTGACAATGCCTCTTCAGAAAGCAGCAAGATTGGGAAACCAAACTTTGATTCATAGCCTCTGATTATGGGAAAAATATGAGTGCGATTCACTTATCAGGAACCATGTAATTTTGGAGGCTTCAGTTGGAAAGGAGAGCTAAGGTGTCAGGTGGAAGTTTCTATTAATGCATCTGAGCTCTTACATTCTGACTACTTATTTTCCCCAGTAATGATGGCTGCTGGTTGATTTTGACTGTTAAAAGTGATTTAGTTTTCTGTTGTTTTTGTTTTTTTGTTTTGTTTTTCACTACTGAGGATGTAGTTTGTCACTGTTTAGAATATAAAGACATTTGTTGGAATCCAGAAATTCAGCCAATGACATCTAGAAAGGAAAATCTGAACTTGAAATTTTAGAACAGTTTGAACAAGATATTAATTATTTTGTCCTTGTTTTGCTGTATATACTGGAATACCTACTCATCGATATTGTTTCTACTTATTTGAGGCTTTATAAGTTATCTATGTTTGCTGTGTGAAGGGAAGATTAAATTCAATTCTGCATTTAACTAAATTAATAATTTAATTAATTTGAGATATTGGCCCACAGTGTGAAAGAGTTTATCTAAGTACCTTAAATATAATATGTAACATCAACTACTAACTTGCTAAATGTCATCATTAGTTGATAGAATCTTGGATTTTAGCCTTGCTGTTAAAACTGCCCTATTTGAAAAGATTTCTCTGTAGGGGCTGGGTGCTAAGGTTAGCAGGGTGGGGGTCTATTTAGTTGTTGTCAGAGGAAGTTAAAATACACAAGTTCTAAAGTTCAAATAACTAAGAACTCTTAAGTAAAACTCAGATAAAAGAAATACAAGTACTCTTTTTTTTTTTCAGATTTCATTTCCATGTTAGCGTTAGAGTAAAAATTCAATTTCAGTATCATAATATTTGTTCTTATTCAGAAATTGTGCTAGAAATGAATGACTGTGCCTGGGCCCAGAGATTGAATATATATGAAAGCAATCTCTTTGAATTTTAATATGAATTTTTCAATTGCATGTCTCAACAAACTTACAGCTCAGGAAATTTTATTTTCATCTAAGTAGATTGCAGGAGAAAGTTTCTGGAGCAAATTTCCGAAGAGTCTATGTCTTTCATGATACTGAATCGATTATGGTATGTTTAATAGCTCTCATTTTTAGCAGTTTATCATACACTGCCTAACTGTTCCCTATATAACTGTCTGGTTTCCACAAAGAGACTGTAAAAACCCGGAAAGTCAGGTTATAACATTGCCATAATGGCCAGTGTCTAGGACTTGATGAATTTCTTTAAAAGTTTGCTAAAGTTAATAAATTTTCATTAGTAGGCACATATGCCAAAATTATTCACAGTAAAGATAAGGGTGATTAGAAGTCTTTCTTTTCTTCCTTATCTGGAATCCTTAAAAACCACGAGTCTTGGGAAGCTGGGATGGCTCAGTGGGTTAAGCACCCGCTTTGCAGCCCTGGGGAATCAGAATTGAATCTCGACCCCAGCCCGTGTGGACCCATGTACTCAACTGGGGTGTGCTTCCCAGGCAGGAGGCCCCAGTTCAGTCCTCGGTTTGGCCCCTGACTCGAGGGAGCATGCCTTCCATGCGGGAGGCCCCCAGCCCAATTCCCACCCGGCGCAGCCCCCGCCCACCAGTGTGGAATGAAACCACGTTGAAAACTGATGACGTGCAACTGTGGAGACTGCGGTGGGCCCTCCCCCTTCTCTCTGTCTTAATAAAAATAAAATCTTAAAATCATGAGTCTTTTTAAAACAATGTCTAATGTTTATATATCTTAAAAACTCTGTGTTGCAAAGGGGACCAAGTTTCCAATATAAATTTAAAAAGAACGCATAAGGAAAATTGTCATCACTGATAATTATATTTGAGTACTTTAGACTTGACAAGGTTAGGTTTTTGAGCATCAGACTCACAAAGAGGCCATTCAAATCCTACCTCTGTTTTCTAGGGTGAAGGGAGAATGTGATACAGAAGAAACAGCTGAAGCTTTTTGTTTCTGGTCCTGAGGGGTGTTAAGTAAAACCGAGCAAGCTGGGGTTTTATGTCTCTCTGCCCCTTGGGTCCTCACACTTCTAGGACGAGTTGATGCTTTAGAACAGCAGTCTTCACATTGGTCAAGCATAGCAAAGTCGAGGTTAAGTGCAGGAAAACTGTTCTAAAATACGCAGGTATGGACAGTTTAAGGGAATCATTGCCCAGATCCTCAAGTGCCATGTCTGCTCTCTTCTAAAGTGAGGAGCCTGAGGACGTGCCCATGGTGGACTCTGGTTAACTGGCTAACTCTGCCTCCACGATTGTCCTTCTCTATCGCTCTGTTGTCACAGGATGCCAGTCTCCACACCACCCCCACTGTCATTGCAACATCACATTGCAGATGTGACTTAATTAAGGGTTTTGAGATTGGGAGATTTCTCTGGATTATCTAAGTGGATCCAGTCTAATCACTCATGAACCGTAGACAACAGATAACCTTTAGAATATAAATAATACTGCCAACTTTATTACAAGCCACCTCACATTAGTTTGAAGGAGTTGTAGTTTGCCTTATTAACAAATGAAAATAAAAAGCTGACTTAACCTCTCGTACTTCATATATTTCTAAAATATTTCTTCCCTCTCTGCTACTCCTAGCTACTTTGCTTTTGCTTAACTTTGTAGAAATTAGTTGAAAATCTCTCTGACTTTTATATATTCCTTTGTGTTGTCACTTTCCTTATACTTTTTCTTCTTTTCTTTTTCTTTCTTTCTTTTTTCTTCCCAAGGTTTAGGAGTCAAAGAATGACTACGGAGCTTGCAATTCAGGGATTTGAATGAGCTGATTTGATTTGCCTTTTTGATCTGTGTTCTCTCTGTGTCCCAGCCTGGTTTCTGGGAGGTGTAAGAACTGAGTGACTCATTTGCATCATCCGCTGCATCATCAGGAAAGCGCCTCAGGGTAGAAGCTAGCCTGGGATTGAAGATAGCTGCTTGCTCACTGGCTGTCTTTACGTGGGGCAACATTTTGGCTATGGTTTCAAGGTAATCACTTCATTTCATGTCCTTTGTATTCTTTTCCCTCTAAAATTGTAGCAATTATCCTTTATCTCTCCTCCTTCCCACCAGGATATTGCCAAGATTATTTATTATTAAAACAAAATGAAATGATCCTTCTCTCCAGAGATATTTGCTCTATAAATACACATTACGGTTCTCACGATTTTTTTGGTCTTCTGGCTGTGCCTGGAGGGTGAGTAAGCACTTTCTCAATGAACGGTTGTTCTGAAATTCCTTCCGGAGAACTCTGGCATTTATTCTAAGTTGACTAGCAGGCTGAGAACCCTGGAACTGTTCCAACTGGTTCTTACTCTGCCAGGTAAGTGTTTCCCTGAACGAACAAGCTGTCTCAGACGGCTTGTCATGGATCTGTCCGTTAGTGTTGCGATGTCCTTGAGTTACCGGTACTTTCATCGTATGTTTTAGATCCCCTCTAATTTTATAGGTCCCAATGCTTAATCTGAGTCAGTACTCATTTTTCTAGATGCAGAAGACTGGAGCTGGCGGAACCGTCTACCTGTTAAGAAAATACATTTATTGGAAACTTAATGGATGTTTAGAGGTAGGGGTTTCCAGCCAGGTTGGTGACTTCGTGTCACAGGGGTCCCACGCTCATCCTTTTCTTCCACTCCAGCATCTGCAGCAGGTTTAGTTTGTGTCTTTAGTTTTGTCGCTTCGTGGTCATCGAATGGCTGCCACAGCTATGAACAGCAAGTTTTTACACGGCCTTGCACAAGTGCAGAAGTGGGGGGTCTGTCAAGATGGCAAGAGGAAAGGACGCACCTTCTCCTTTATCCAGAAAGAAATGTCTTTCCAACAAGCCCCACCCTTTATCTGTTTGAGCAGAAGGGGGTCTCATGGCCCCTGAGCTGCAACGTGGTGCACACGGGGCCCCGGCGTTTTTTCAGCAGCTACGTTGGGAGGTGAGCAAGGAGAAGGGAGGAGGACTGATGGCCAACCATGGTGCTCATCACAACCGGCTGTTTCTGTCTTCTGTCCCTTCTACTCCAGTCACAGAAACCAGTGCCTGCCAACAGCTTCCTGCCAGCTTGGAAATAGATGGACAAACTTCCCATCGTGACAGTTGACGGCCCCCAGCGAGGCCAGAACAATGGGGTTCCTAACGGTGATCAGCTCCTGTACATGAGTGAGTGGATGCGTCTATGTAACTTGCTATGATGTTTACCCGGTGAAACACTACACAACTGTGCAAGCTGAGGGACTGCAGGAAATAATTATCCGGGCCTCTATCTGCTTTTCATAACTGCCGAGGGAAGGAGGCAGGCAACCACCAATACAGCTGATTTTATAAGTGAGGGATGAGTGTTTAAAGGGTAGCAGTTCTAATCCTAGGAACTGGGTGTGAAACATTTTAGCTCTAGGCTCTGGATGCCCAAAGCTGCCTGGACTGTAAGTTTTCTGTCTAAAACATATTGGGTGTAGGTCCTTGGATAGCTGGAATTCATCTGAGACACTCAGATCTCTTGTTTTGGGTCATTTCCTTGCTTTTACGTTGACATTTGTGTTTTGCTTGTTCTAAATAGTTGGCGAATGGCACGGGATAACCTTGTAGTCAGACAATATACAGTACAATGAACTCTGCGTTGAATGTAGAATAGTTTCTTATTGACAAGAATATAGGGGACATGTACAGGCATCATTATTGTGGACATTTCTCTTTGTTTTTGTGGCATTCAGTAGAATATTGAGTGCAGTGGCTCATAGTCTCCTTGTTGTCACCAGATGACGGGACCCCGTATCTACTTTCTTCAGCACGGGGTCAGGTCGTTGTGGTGAATGCAGCCAGCACCTCCCTGTCTCCTTTATCTGAAAACAAAGGGAACATCTTGATGTGAAACCCAATGAATTTTGGAAAACTTTGGTATTTCTTGATCTGCACTCTCTACTTGAGGCTGATTTAGCTGAGAGTGACAATAGCTTTGCCACAATGAAAACAATAAGGGGCTTATTTTTTTTCCTGTGAAAAGCGTGGAGCTGGTCATCCCAGGTCCCAGGCCATGGCCCCGAGGCTGGGCTCAGTTGAGATTCTTGCTTTGCTGTCCTTCATGTATAACTGATGAGCATCTAAGAGTGATGTCAGTATCTTAGGAATGAAGAAGAAAGATGAAGGAGGAAGGATTAGGCTACATCAGCTCTTGGAACATATTCAGAAACGCCAATAAACATACATCTTATTGCCCTGAACTGTGTCCCACAGCCACCTTAGCTGCAAGAGAGCCTGGTCACTGTAGATGTTTACTAGGACATGT
Source organism: Craseonycteris thonglongyai (assembly GCA_004027555.1). Taxonomy (NCBI): domain Eukaryota; kingdom Metazoa; phylum Chordata; class Mammalia; order Chiroptera; family Craseonycteridae; genus Craseonycteris; species Craseonycteris thonglongyai. The sequence continues at coordinate 35,434 of PVKE010004239.1, forward strand.
GGCCATTCCTGTAAAAACTGAGATTCTCTGAACAGGGCGAACTAGGGAAATGATGTTGCCTGAACAGCTCGCAGGGTGCGCCACACCCACGGGAGGCAGGCCACTTATGGCGTCCATGGTTTTTTCCTAGTCACTACTTTCGACAACTCTTACCATAGTAAATATAAGTAAAAAGCAGTAGATGTCAGCAATGAAGCTACCATTTTACTTGCTTTTTCAAGGAAGTAATAGTAGCCTTCTCATTTGTATTTACTTTCAAGCAGAATTGAAGTTGGTTTTCTTGTTTTATAAGCATAATATTACATATATTCCCATTCTTGGTGAGGATGTGAAGGCTCATTTGGATGATAAAGTGTATTTTAGAGGAGAATTCATTTGATAGTTTGAGGGCTCTGCGATTCATTCTGGGGGGTGCCCTGCTCCCTGCACCGTGCTCCAGTATCCTAGCTTTGTGTGTGCAGCCAACTAGTCCCTCAGGCCTGTCTAGACCTGGGGATGCCTTGAGCCGAAGGCTGAGGAAGAGCTTCTGAGTCAGGGGGTGGCCCCTTTCTGTGCTGGGCCCACACCATCGTCCTGGCTGCTCCTGTGGGAACACCCAGTGGTGTCCTGGGTAGTAGGTCAGCAGTATATTCAAACAGAGCCAGAGATATGCATCACAAGTCCAGGGTTCTAATTTTGGGAACCTAGATTGTAGCAGACATTTCAAACCAGTGGACTGATATGGGGTCAGACTTCTTCACACATGATAATAATTTGAACATTTTTTTCTCCTAACTCCCCATACTCAGTTGTTTTGAGTTTTGTATCAATAGCCTTTGCCTTCCTCTTCTTCTCACCAGAAGTGGGAGACACATCTGGGCATTTTGTAGATATGATGGGACGTGAAAACACAAACACGATATCCAGAAAACACTGACAACGCAGTATACTGCAGAGTAGCGCTTGTTTACCCTCATGGCCACCTGTCCTGGGAGCTGTGGCTCAAGCCACTGACCAGCCTCACGAGGGAGCATAGTATGTACTATACATATCACTAGCCTGGAAAAAGATCAAAATTCCAAATTCCAAGTATGGTTTTTACTTCTCCAACAGCCATCCCTTCATTCTTCTTTCTGACAGAAAAGCCCTGTTGATGGGTTGACCCCACCCAACCAACATCCAGGGTTGGATCCTCATTGGTTTTAAACAGGAAGTGCCTACCATTGTTTTAAAAAATATTCTTAATTGCCAAGCCCTACTCATTCACAGAAACTTCCTGCTATAAGAGTCGGAATAGCCTGGAGCATCTCACCTGAGATCATCAGGAAAAGCACTCCTGCCCTCTGTCACTGAATTGAAAAAAGTGACCCATCAAAAGTTTTCAATCCCCTCCCCTACAAATACTCAGCACTTGAAGTCTGGGCTTTCTCCTAATATGGAATAAATACCTCTTATTTCTATATGTCTGTCCCTTTTTCTTTCAATCAGTTTCTGAATGAGTGGTTCTCATTTTCCCAGCAGGAAAACCACCTCAGCTTGGCTGCTCAGCTCTGGGCCTCTTTGTTTTGGTTCCTGGGAGCATCCTGTTGGAGTCAGCGATTCATTTTGTTGTGGTGCCAGACTAAGGTGACCAGATTTTAACATTGGTAAAGTGGGACACCATTGACCGGGGGGGGGGGGGCTCTTGATTAAAAATTTGGTTTATCTCCAGCCGTTCCCTAGCTTGTTGTGCATTCTTTCCAGAAATCAGGACTTTTTTAAAATGCCGTGGGACGTGGGACAAATTGTTAAAAATCAGGACTGTCCCACCAAAAGCGGGACATCTGGTCACCTTATGCCAGACCCAAGTCAGCCTCAGAAAGAGCAAATGTGATCGCTTCCTGGATGCCCAGGGAATGAGGAAGCTTTTAGCTCTAGAAGCTACTGGAAGCTCTCTTAGGAGTGAGAAGGAATCTTGTCAGAGGAAAATTGTGCTAAGAGCAGAACGAGATGTGGAATGAAGGTGGGTCCTTGATTGTACCAGGAACCAGCCTGGCTGAACGAAGTCCCTGAGTTCGAGCCGTGGGAATTAATAGACAGACAAAATTGTCTGCCGACTGTCCTCAATAGGAGCAGCCCCGAATAGCTTTATTCAATCACTTATATAGCCAGGGTTTACGTCATTACAAGGAGCAGGGAAAGACAAAAAAGGAGCTTTTTAACCACATCAAAAACTACTCCTTGGGGAAGCCGGGATGGCTCAGTGGGTTAGGCGCTCACTTTGCAGCGCCAGGGACCGAGGATCGAATCCCGGCCCCGGCCCGTGCGGACCCATATGCTGAACTGGGAGCTCCCCTAGTTCAGTTCTCTCTCTGTCTCTGTATCTCTCTCTCTCTCTCTCCTCTGTCAAAATAAATAAATAAATAAAATATATATTAAAAAAAAAACCAAAAAAAAAAACTACTCCTTAACTGAAGTACAGCGCAGGCAGTTTGTTATCAGGAACATGCAGACCCTCTCCCATGTATTCCTTTCATCCCACAGCCTGTGAGCTAACACCTGGTGCCAGCTGTCTGACCTTCATGCGAAGCTGCATGTATACATTTTTCTATATCTAATCACCCAGCTACTCCCCGAGGGAGATGAAAGGGGGGACCAAGGCTTTGCCATCAAGGGCCCAGGCCGGTCCCTCCCATTAGGCCCAGGGAGCCAAGGCGTTGCCATCAAGGCTCCACGAAACCTTTCTGTTCAGGCTCACAGGCTCCCAACACTTGATGACTAAGCTTTCCCTAAATCTGAACGTAGACTTCAGTCAAATGGACTTGTAATTCTTCTAGTATTTACGTGAATTTCAATTGCATTTTCCTTAACTGATGATGGGGGAGTGTCTTAACTGATGCTGAGTGTATAATATACGGGCGGGCAAGCATACTAGTCCAGGGCTTCCAAAGATGGGTAAGACACCGTCCTTGCCCTCAAAACCTAGGAGTCCATAATTTAAGAACCTTCTTACTACCATTTAATGCTGTTCTCCTTATAGTGCAATAGGCAGGATTCTTTTTTATGATGTCATTTAAAAGTTTTTTAATAGATGTTTTGAATTATGATATTATTCACCCCTTTAAGGCGGGAAGTTAAGTGGTTTGAGTATATTCACAAGGTTGTACAGAAATCACTATCTAATATCAGAACCTTTTCATCAGCTCCCCCCAAGAAAACCCCATATCCATTAGTAGTCTCATCCCATCCCACCTCCCTCCCCATCCGCTAGCAACCACGCTCTCCTTTCTGTCTCCATGTATTTGCCTATTGTAGACCTTCCATCTAAGTGGAATCATACAGTCTGAGGGGCGACCCCAAAATACTTGGAATTTATGTGTAAAAATAGTGTATTTATTTATTATTATTGTTTTGGTTTTCTATTTCTTAATATTAAATTTATTGGGGTGACATTGGTTAGTAAAATTACTTAGGTTCCAGCTGTAGAGTTTTATAATACATCATGAATGCTGCATTGTGTGCTCACCACCCAGAGTCAGTCTCCTTCCATAACCATATATTTTTATTCTTAGATATTTAAACTTCAGTCACCTTCAAAGCACTCTCTTTTTAATCAATATACCTAATGAGATGCTTTTTCCACTGCTCAAAACAGTTGTTGAATTCATTGATTTTGATGCCTTTTAATGCTTCTGTCATTTTTGTTTCACCTCCTCCACATTGGCAAAACCCCTTTGAGGACTTTTTTTAATCCAGGGAAACTAACAAACAAAAAGTCACTCAGGGCAAGATTGCCTGAATAGGGAGGGTTAGGCATGGGGTCATGCCATTTTTGGTCAAAAACTCCTGAACACTCAGCGTGGTGTGTACTGGTGCATTGTCATGCTTCATGCTGTTTGTGTAAATCACCCATCATGAAATGGAAAAAAGAGTTGAAAGAGTCTCCAGAAAAAATTCACTGAAGTAGAACGCAGCCTCTCACAACATCGCCAGCTGGTATACGGATGCAGATCGGTTCCTAGAACAGTCACCTGGCGGGGGAACTTGTACTACAAGGGGCCCGCCCTCCAGAAGACAATTTCTGTTATTTTTTGGTCCCCTCTCAGATCCTAACTCTTGCAACTTGTTCCTCTCACTGAGCATAATGTTTTCAAGATTTATCCATATTGCAGAATGTATCAGTCATTCATTTCTTATTATGGCTGAATAACATTTCATTGCATGGATATACAACACTTAGTTGATCAGTTAATCAATTGATAGACATTTGAGTTATTTTGGCCTGATGAATAATGCTGCCATGAACATTTATCTACACATTTTTATGTGGATGTATATTTTCAGTTTTCTTAGGCATGTGCCTATGAGTGGAATTGTTGGGTCCTATGGTAACTCTATACTACACTCTTTTCCACAGTGGCCCCATTAAACAGGAAAATTTGACTTTTGTCCTCATGGAGTTTGTACATACTAATGTATGATAGATTGCAATCTTCAACTGTGACAAAACTAGACCAGGAAAAAATCTCATAGCATCTCGTGCATAGAAATCTTTAATGTAATAAAAATGTTCTCTGAAATTCTTACTATAAAACAAATTTCATTCCCTAGTAGCCCCTACATAAATAGTGATGTGTAGTGTGTTTTTCCCACTACACATCTAAAAGCCTTTATATTTGACGTTTCTCTTCTATCACAACTAAGAAGTTAGGCATTTCTAAATCCTGCTAAGCCCGTAACTGAGGAGGACTTATTATGATCGTTGGAACACAAAGGCACTGTTAGGTCAATAAAAATCTTTAAAATTCTTCTAAAATTTTCAGAGAATTGGAAATACAAAATATTCACAACATTATAGAAACCAAAAATTGTAATTCGCCAGAAGTGGAGAAAAAATACGTGAGATGACCGTTACTGCTCAGAAAGAATATAAAACAGGAAGGTTCAGGAAGCATCTAGAGCACAGAGCGCATTTGCTTTTAAAAATTATTTTATTGCAATAGCTAAAGTATGTTAGCTTATCTGTGTGCTGTGTAACTGGTGGTAATGGCGAGGGAGGCATTAAAACACAACCGAGGAAACCCAGCTGACATTTCTCATTGCCGCCTCATTCTGTGATAGTAGTGCCTGGTCCTGCGGTGCGTCAGCTTCTGTTACAGAGGTGTTTCCCTTCCCTGTCCCTCCGAGGTCCCCTTCAGGTGTCAGTTAGCACAGACATTCTGGCAAACAGAGGAGATGAATGCAAAAGGGCCGAGGCTGAATGGGGTCCTAGCAGGTCCCTCTTCCTACCTCCAGGGCATTGTATTGAACAAGCCGCCCCTTTTGAGTTTGTTTTGAATTTGAGAAGTTCTGGTAAAAGTTGGAATGAAGAACTTTATCATGAAAGTATAGGTAGGCTGTGGTGAGAATGTGAAAGGGAAGAGGGAGGAAGGGAGAGACAAGAGCCAAAGGTGATATTGATATTGAGGTTCTGAGGCTCCCTGACCTAAGAGAATGTGATGTGTGGCCACCGACTCAGTGAGAAAATGTGAGGGACAAATGATGTCATGAGATAATGACAAGTTTGCCTTTAGATGAGTATGAGATGCAGATAGGTGATGCAAATGACCTGTGGTCAGTGCGAGATAAGGAACTGGGCTAGAAGGAGGGGTCAGAGTGGAAAATAACAGTTTCTCAACACTTCTGGCCACTAGTCTCCAGCCTCTGATTTAATGTCTGTGTTGCATTCAAGCCCATCTTTGGAAAACCCAAGTCTGTTCAGGCCACACCCCGTTTCTCTACAATACTTACTTTTTCTGACACCTTACAGATCCTTGAAGAGAGTGGTGTGGGTACACACACTGTCTTCTTTTTCCTTTCTCTGTCCTTCTCCAGATGGAATGCTGGTGTATTCGGGAGGATAAATTGCATTACTTGCCAACAAGAATGGGTTTCAATGGATGTGACTAACAACAGGTTAAACAACTGTTCAGCGGGAGTAACTGTGAGGAGTAAATGAGCACAATAACCTGATCCCATAATGGGCATTATACAAGTTCTATCTTTGATTATTAACAGCTTCTCTAGAATAAAATGGTTGCTTAATAGAACAAGCACAGTGTGGTCTTTCCATCCCAGCAGAGTCACACGCAGCAGAACTGGGTGACAGGGAAGAGTCAGGGTGGCAGTCGTGTTCAGAGAAGTTTTGTGTGTGTACTCATCACTTCCCCTCCTCAGCCTGTCACCATGTCCCGCTCTGTGCTTGGGCTTCTCTCCACCTCCCTTCCTCCTGACCCACTAGGGACACGTCATCCAGGCGGCCCTTTCACAGCGTGTGTTGTGGGCTGAAACGCTGGACCTTGGCGTTTCACCGTGGAGGATGTTTTCGCGTCAGTATTTTTGGATAGCTACCATAGTCTGTGCCTTAAGTTTGTCTTTGTGAGTCTCCTGTTCCTTGCGGCCCTGTTTAGACTTGAGGTGTCCACAGTAAATGTCTGTCCCTGGTTTGGACCTCGGGTGTCTGATTGACACATAAGTGAGACCGCTTGGGTTTTTCTGCAGGTGGAGGGAAGCACAGAATTGAAAGATGGAAGGACATGGAAATTTTTCCAGTGTAACATCTCGACCCACACACATCTACACAATTATTGGAATAACAACCTACGGAAAGGTTACGTTCCTCTGGTTAAACATTGCTGTCCTGTTAGCGTTCAGATATTAATTACAGCCCCGTCTATAATAATAAAGCAGTGAGAGTAACCACATTATCTAGTACAGAAAGGAATCACCATTCTAAAACAATTCTGCTTGTGGAGATTTGTGAAAATGATAAGGTTTTAAATGAAAAAAAGCAGAATATAAACTTGCATGTATATTATGCTTGAAACTAAGTACAGAAGAAGAAAAGATATGAAAAATAAAATAATTGGGCTATGAGGGCTAATTTGTCTTTTAAATATTTTAAAGTCGTTCAATAATTTTGCTTATCCATCGTTGCTATCTCAAACTGGTAAAAACAGGAGTTGAGTTTACTTTCTTTTTCTGTTTGAAAACAGATAAAGTCAAAAGGGAGCTAATATTGGTGGTGAAGATAGCAATTCACAACGTCATTCTGTGGGAGTCAGAAGCAAGGTTCCAAAAACAAAGAAACAAACAAGGTTTTACATTTATTTGGTGAAGTGTGCAAATATTCCGTACCTCCCACTCTTTTTTAAAATCATTGTAGCAGTTTGATGAATTTATGTTTGCAATTTAACATGAGCCAGGGGATCACATTAAAGCCAGGGGAAGTTGTAAGAGAAATGGCAGCACAGGAGAAAACCATGAGCCAGTTCTTGGGACAAAGCTCGCTTCCTTTGCACTTACCTCCCGAGGAGTAATGTGGCCCGGGTCGCCGGGCTGACTGGCTGGAGGAGTTTCCCTACCTGCGTGAACCACGGTGGCTCTTTCCTGCCCCGGTATCTCTCCTGCTCAGACCTTTGCAGGGTTGTGTTCAGGGACAACGGTGCATCAGCCTTCACAGCCGTGGCTTCTGTTGTCAGCAGTTTCTCTTTCTCATGTGCTCAAGTCACTCCCCAGTGTGATTGGAGCCGGTGCACCATGGCCGTCCGTAAGGGTAACGTCTTTTATCGGAGCATGCAGATTTCCAAACAGAGGGAACTCCAATGTTAATGGATACAAACATCCACCGCAGCGAACTCAATTTGAAATCACCTTAAAAACAACATTGTTTTTACATAGGATGACAGGAGAAGATGTATTTAATTTTGACATTGTGTCTTCTTTGACATTGTCTGAAAATTAACATTAAATTTTTAAAAACTAGCTTAAACATGAGAATCAGAGTTTTAAAGCTAGGGGAAAAAATACCTTTACGTTTACTACAGTGTCTAGCATATATTTACTGCTCTGTCATGTAGCACCTAAAGATTCATGATTATAATACCTTTCTCATGGCTTCTTTTTTATCACTGCCAAATGACACTGTGACTATTTGTATTAAGTTCTGTCTTATTTTTATTCACATTGCTATTCCTATATATTTCCCCCCCTCATATTTTCCTGATGGATCACTGCCCATCCCTTTCTGCTCAGCCCGTTTGTAGAGTTCCTGTGTCACCGTGTCCACCGCGGCTGCCACGCCTCTCTTACCGCTGTGCCGACATCTCCGCCTCATTGTCCTTCTCTGCAGAGCCAACGCGGCTTGCCGACAGCCACGATGGCCCTCCCGGCCTCACCTTGTCCCTTACGGAGAACACTGGGATGTTACCCTTGTTATCCTGCTCGTTTCTGAGCAGAAGCCATGTGCTTGGTGGATGATAAGAAGAGCACAGGAAGTAGTCTTTCCAGGCGAATCCTTTGCAGAGTTTGAAGATGCTTTCTTCCCAGTCCCATGACTTGGACACTTGATTTCTGAGTCACTTTGTCAGGGCAGCCAGGATGGGGACAGGTGTGCCCCACCCAGGCCCAGCCCACCCTGGTCCTACTTGCTCCTGATGTTGTGCTTATGGCCTCTAGAAAGGACTCAGATCCTCTGGAAAACTCCTTTTGTGTCCAGAATGTACCAGCTAGGGTATTCTCTGTGAACAAACGTTCACAGTCCTTGGGAAGAGAGCTGTAAGCTACAGTGAAACATTTTTTATCTCTAACACGTGGGCACACATTCCTGAGGCTTGAGTTGTAAAGACCGTGGCAAACGGTTGGTTCATTTAAGGTTGGGTAACGAAGGAACTCGAGCTGACTTTCCTGGTCCTGCCCAAGCGCCCACGCCCTCCGCCAGGACTGGTTGCCACCCACTCATCTGTCATCTTGCTCAGTTGTCACCTACACAAAGCCTTTCTTTTTCCTTCCCAGGCAGTGCCAACGGCATCCTCTGCTGGGTCCCTCTGCCCTTCGTGTGCACTGTATTTAGAACTAGACAGGTTGTCCTGTGATGATGTGTTTGTACATCTGTCTCTCCCAAGAGGTGATGAGCTCCTTGGAGCCAGGGACTATGTCCTCATCATTCTTCTATACCCGCCTCCTTTTGTTGAATAACTCTTTTGAGTCCATGTTCAAATCTTTCTGAGACCCCCTTTTGTTGACTACCATTGTCATCAGCAGAAACTGTGAACTTCACATCAGTTTGGTGCCTTAACCCCATCAGAACAAACATAATGTCCCCTCTGCCTGGAATGACTCTCCCCAAACATCAAACCATGCCCGTGCCCTGCTCTGGATTAACTCTCCCTCACTCTCAAGGCTGTTCAGGGCCGCAGCCCAGGCTGTTCCTATTGCCTTCTGGGCCGTCCTAGCACGTGATTCAGCACACGTTATCGTGGTCACAGGCTTATCCATCTGCTTTACCCCCCAGACTGACGGAGCCTTGAGCATGGAGCTAGTCCTCAGTAAATGTCTGAGGATTTTGTTTCTTACAACATCCCTGTAACGTATCATGAAACTTTGTAATACAGTAGAACAAGTACGTAATCAGAAAACAGAAAACTTGAGGTCTTATCTAGGTTCTGCTCTTTACACATGGTGAGGGTGGGGGATAAACTATAAAAGCTTGCCTAATGGTAGGAGTGCTTTAGCAAAAAGTAGAATTAGCCTGGAAAACGGGCCTCGCCAGGAAGTAGGGCCCAAAGTACAAGGACAGTGAGAAAAAAAAAAAAAAAGAAAACCAGCGAGTTTGTTCAGCAGCAAGTGGGGTCAACAAGACCCAATGGAAGGGGAGCGTCAACTCTTCATGTCACAATGGCTGCACAGTGCAGAACCCAGGACCGGCTTGTGATTAGGCTGAGTGGCACCACAATTGCCCCAGGGACAGAAGGAAAGAAAGTTTTTGGTTTTGAGTATAAACAGGACTTTGTTTATGTATGTGCGCGTCTGCCATTTATCCCCCTGGTAAAGCTGCTGGGACACAGCCATCAGCCGTGTGGTCTTGCTGCACGGAAGGGAGATGGCGGAGCTCACGCTCTGACAAGGCTTGTGATGTGACTGGAATGTGACAGCTGTCTGGACTGCTGGCCCCGGGCGTGGTCCACACGGACTACGTGGGTGAGAGGAGGCAGGCCGTTCAAAGTCCGAGCCTGGGGCTCTCTCTCTGTAAAAATGAGGGTATGTACGTGTAGTATGAATAATTAGCCAGGACAATTTTAGGATTGTGTCTCGTGTCCTCTGTGCCACCACCGTGCTGTCCCACCTGGCTGTCACCCACACTGGATATTTTAAAACGCAATGTACCCTGACAAGTACACAGCTGTTTCTCTGCTCTCCTCTCCTCTCCTCTCCTCTCTATCCCCTCCCTTCCCTCTTCTCCCACCTCCCTCTCTCTGACTGTGTGTGTCTCTGTCTCTCTCTTAACATGCAAAGACAATGAACGTTAGCCAGCTTGAGGAAACTAAACTTGCCATGAAGTGGCTGACGGGGGTTCTGAGCCCAGTTCTGACAGACACCCAAAGACAGGGGCTCTTTTCACAGAACTATGCTGAGGTACAAGGGGGTCCTCCAACTGAAGGAACTTTCCTTTGCTCAGTGGCAGGTCCATTGTCCTCTTCTTATTCCTTGCCTTCAAATCAGTGCATCGCCTGCCCGCCCCTGTTCTTCCTTCCAGTAGCGTGCCCTCCGACCCATGGCCGGGTGCCCAGGGAAGGGACCCGATTTTCCTGAGCTGAAATCCCACGAGTTTGAGGCCGTCCTAGTGACCACATCCCCTCTGGGCGAGCAGGCCCATGGTGGGCTTCCGGGAGAGCAGGGGAGAGGAGGAATGCTCTGGAGAAGTTTTATAACTCTGAGGAAGAAACCCAGCTGGGCAGGACTGGACAAGAGTGATGGAGAGTGGGGAAGCCGGGATGGCCCAGTGGGTTAGGCGCTCTCTTTCCAACTCCGGGGACAGAGGATCGAATCCCGGCCCCGGCCCGTGCGGACCCATATGCTGAACTGGGGAGTGCCCCCAGTTCAGGTCTCTCTCTATCTCTGTATCTCTCTCTCTCTCTCTCTCTCTCTCTCTCTCTCTCTCTCTCTCTCTCTGTCAAAAACAATAAAAAAAAAAAAAAAAAGAGTGATGGAGAGCGTGGGAACCCTTGACGGTGGTTCTCGTTTGTTCCATAAGCAGCCCTGCAACCAGCCACCCTACCTGTCATTATGCCCCAGACTGAGGCTTTTTCTGTTGTGAGAGAGGATAGAATGTGCTCGGTTTAAAGTTATTTGGAGTAAGAACTTTGGTTACCTAGAGCCGAAAGAATCTAAATGGTCTTACCTTCACATGAATTAATCAGGGTGATGAATTAATCAAGCTGCTTTTCATCACCAAACACTTTGCTGCAAGCCTTTTCCACAATAATTCATATAGGTCCTGGGGACATGAATTTAACCTGCCCTTATCGTTATAATAATGGGTCTGTTCCAGTTTTGTGTCTCTTTTAAGATCCAGTTTGGTAATTTGTATTTATATTTTGGTAGTTTATATTTATTCTTTTTTGAACATCACCTTTCAACCCAGATATTTGATTTTGTTTGGCTAGAATTGAGCAGGAGAGTTTCTTTTCATGGAACAATTTTGAAAAAGAGACTAAAAGGAGTCAGGGAACACACATGGTCTGGGCCATGATAGAGCCCTCTCCTGAGTCCTACCCTATTTTCAGAAAAACTGACTTTCCCCCGCATTTCCAGTTAGCTTGGTAATTCTGTCAGCTTCATTATTATAATCATTGAACTATGTTTGAATCTCAATTTTACTTTGTTTCTGGTGATCTGTATTTATAATTCCTCTATTCTGGATGATTCATTCTTTAAATCAAGCTTGTTTAACCCACGGACCGCAGGGCACATGTGGCCCAAGTCGGCTTTCAAGGCAGCCCAACACAAATTCGTAAACTTTCTTAAAACATTATGAGATTTTTGTTTTGCAGTTCCTCCCCCCACCCCAGCTCATCAGCTATTGTTAGTGTGAGTATATTTGATGTGTGGTCCAAGACTGTTCTTCTGATGTGGTCCAGGGAAGCCACAAGGTTGCACAGCCCTGCTTTAAATATTTATACTATCTCCTGCAGATGCCTACCCTACCTAGTTAATATTTACCCCATTATGTAATCTAATTTAGCCTTTGGCCCTGGTTATGTAAGCATTTTTGATATTCCTCTTTGTGTTACCCTGGACTCTTAGTCATTGGAGAAAATTGCAATTTAAAAATGGAAGGAAACCAATTTTCTGTAAAGTCGTAAAAGCCATTAGTGAAAAAAACTACTAGTACATTTAGCTACTAAGTCCCTGTGAGTAAGATGACAGAGGAGACTGAAAGGAGAGTGACTGACTGACCCCTGACAGTGGGAGGGAGAGGCCTGGGAGGGGTCCCAGCCTGGGCTCAGAAAGGTCCTGTTCATAAGGGGAAGGCTGAAATTCTGGTTGGGAACAGAACCCAAAGCAGCTCATCAATGCCACTGAATTCAATGAAAATCAATAGGACAGATTAGGTTTTATGATCCTTCAAAAAGGATGAAAAATTAAATTGAAAATGTAATTAGGGATGCTTTAATCTCTAGGGAGAAAAGCCTGAAACACCCACATTTATTAACAGTGCAGGAAGGCGCTTCCACATGTCACTGGGGTTAGAGAGCTCCCGTAGGACAGGCAGGGACTCGTGGGGGTGAAAGGCGTCCCAGGCTCCCAGAGCTTTCCCCGCTGCTGACCTGTTTAGAAACACAAGACCTATCATAGGGCTGGGTCTGGGAATAATATACTTGCTAATGTTTGCAAGTTATGAAGGGATGACCGTGCTGCTGAAGCAACAAAGTAAATAACACCATGTGCTTAGATAACCTTTAAAAAGTTAAACTGATGTCCATGTAGTAATATTCTAAATGCCCCGTAGGGATGATTATTAGGAATACATGCGAAATTGTACCTGTAGGTGATGGTAGGTGTCTGAAAGGCAGGTTTGGGCAACGTCGGGGAGTGGTGAGAAGTAGCTATTTAACTGACCTCTAAGATGTGTCACAACTAATTTCTTAGAATGTGCCAGGATCCACCCTATGCCCTGGGATAACACGGATTAAAAATAAACAGAGTTACAGTATAATGTCGTCTCAGTGGTCTGGCATATCTGCTTTCTGGGGAGGTGAATTATAATAGTTGATCTTAAGGTCAAAGAAAGAATGTGTTGCATGACTAGAAACAAAAGTACATGAGGTCAGGGACATACATTGACTCACTCCTTATAAAATTGTCAAGGAAACTGAGGCACAGAGAAGCGAAGACTTTTTCAAGGTCACACGGCTAGTGGGAGAGAGCTAAGATTTGAATGCACCCTCCTAACTGCTTTATTGCTGACTCTCCTTGAAACAAAGATGGAGAGCATAATGCCCAATGCTAAGTACTCATTAATTTTAATTACCTTTTTTTATAAACTTCCTCTTAGAAGTAGTCCTTGATGTAGACAGCCTGAATTTCTCTTCCTGATTATAACAGTGAACTTTGCAAAGGAGCTGATTCTACCCCTTGAGTTTGTCCATTTCTCGCTAAGTCCTCGGTTGGTTCAGGATGGCTTTCTTCCAGACTCAGGTCACAGTAGCAGTGTCTAACTCTTCTTCCTGCTTCCAATCTTGCTGCTTTGCATCCTTTTGAAACAGGGCAACTGGTCATCATCCTAAAACGCCAACCTGATTTCGTTGGTACAATTCATGAAGCACCAGCATTCAATCTGTATTATGGAATGAATGAATGAATGAAAGAATGAAATAGAAGACTTCATTGGCTACAATCCTGTCTCTTTCGGGTAGTGCTTGGGTAAATATTACCACATTAGACGGCCTCACTTTTTATTTTTCGAGTGTCCTTTACCACCGCTTTCCTCTTCCAAGCCACTAATTCTTTCCGTATTTCACTCAGTTCATCAAGTGATGTTGTGGGGCCTAAAAATTCAAATGAAGAGTAGGGTTAGTTGTGTGGTTTAGCTGGGCAAAGGCTCTTAATACTGTTCCTTTTTAAATTACTCTGAAATTTCAAGTAAATGGTTAGAGCTAATACGGGTCTCAGTCACATCTGGCTAGAGCTCCTTGTAAGCTGTGTTCTTCTCTTAGTTTTGTTGCTTACCTGGGACCTATAAACTTTCATCACAACCATCGTTGTCGTCCTCACCTCAGCATCGTTTTCATTAGTCAGGCATCACCGGTCTCTTGAACCCCTGCCACCGTGCCCCGTCACTCTCAGTGCTGAATGGAATTGGCCCCCTCCCACCCACTCATGTGTTGAAACCCTAACCCTCAATGGGACTGCATTTGGGGATGGGCCTCTAGGAAGGTCATGAAGGTGAACAGAGGTGACAAGGGAGGGCCCTGATCTGATAGGACTGTCGCCTTCTAAGGAGAGAAAGAAGATCTCTCTCCACGTGAACCCAGAGGAAAGGCTGATGAGGACCAGAGAGAGAGCAGCAATCAACAACTGTCACCGGAGGCCAACCCTGGCAGCTTGATCCGGGCTGTCTAGCCCCCAGCACCCTGAGAAAACAAGTGTGTTCCTTAAGCCCACAGTTTGCCGCGTTCTGACTGGCGGCCTGAGCTGACTGAGGCGCTCACACTGGGAGGACCAGTGGCCCACACCTCGTCTCCCGCTTCTTCTCTTCTTCCTGGAAACCCAGGAGGGGCTGCGTTTTGCCTGCAGTTCAGCGTCCTCATCACTGGGCTTGACGGGCAGCGGCAGGAGGTGGGTGATGACACAGGACAAGGGATAATAGCGGCGCTTGGGTGTCCAGCATCTGGAAGTCTGGGGATGTCCAAGGCTGAAGAGGGATTGAGTGTGAATTAATGGAGGAAGGTGAAGGAAAAAAAGAAAATGGTTGTCTAGTCTGAAGTCCTCCCTCCAGGGACAGGCTGCTCTGACGTAGGCGTTTGAGACAGTGGGCTCAGCATCCACGGTCCAGGGGAATTCTTGTGAGTGAAGGTTTCACTTCTTTGTGAAAATTTCTGATTACTTTAGAACATGCACAGGTTGACCTTTTGTACCACCATGAGCATGAGACCATATCAGCAAGACCCTCTCTGTAACAGCATTTGGCTTATGATTTTACAACGTAGCAGAAAAAGGAACTTTTTTTTTTTTGTACAAATAAGTTTCATTCACAATGATAAAGTCTGTCTGTTTTTTCCCCAGGGAGGGATTGAGAAAACAGGAAGTCACTGGGTGAAGACCCCGGAGTTGATGCCAGTAAAACAGGAAGGGAAACAGAAAGTGAGGGCCAGAGGGTGGGCTGAGTGTCTGGGAGGCGATCTTCCTGCTTCGAGGCTCTGTCCCAGCCCATGCCCTGAAGTCCATCGGAACAGAAACAGATGAACGGGGTGTAACGAGTATTTCCTGTCCTTCTTGGTCGAACATGAGCTTTAAGCAAGAACTGCAATCAGTAGGTGGGAGAAGAAAAAACCAGTGGCCACATTTCACTCCTTCCTCACGTTCCTCACGTTCCTCATTCCTCAGGTTCTCCTGGATTTGGTCACTGGTTCCCGCTGCCTGGGGCCTGATGCACAGAACATTCCAGCCTTTGAGATCACCACAGCCCGGGGCGCTGTCTGGCGACACAGCAAGCAACCTGGGGGCTGTCAGTGTATCAGGATCTGTTTGCTTCCCACCTCAGTCTCCCATCCCCTCCATCCTGGCTTCTGGGCGTCTGTTGGCTCAGATCTAAACCCCCTAAACCACCAGCTGGAAACACACCGACTAGGTCTTGCCTATACAGCAGGTGTTCTGATGGAAAGGTGAGGCCACGGAGCATGTCCGTGGAAGGTGGGCGAGGAGTACCTGTGGAGACTGGAAACCTCAACAGGGGAAGAGTTAATTCTACCTTTCTCCAGAGCTCTAGGCGCTTGGGGCTGCTTCTGGGTTTTCATACCCTACCCCGCCAGGGGTGTCAGATATGCATCACAGGCTGTGTTAGTAATGTTGGAGCCAAGGAACATTCCAGAGCTCATGATGCTGATGTGTCTCCCCAGGGACTCGGCTTTGGGTTCTTGCCCGCCCAGCAGGACTGGCCCCAGCATTGGGCCCAGCATGGGTTGCGCTGCTTGGGGTGGAACAGGGGCCTTGGTGACCGCTGCCTGACACTCTGGGACTGATTTCTCACCCGGGACACTGAACAGATGCCACCCATTACGGGCATGGTGCCGTCAGGGTTACCAGAGAGCCAACCCAGCGTTTCTTTTCTCTCAAGTTACCAGTCAGCTCTTAATGGGTTTGTGACCCCACATTTTGGATAAAAACATCACACTTGCTAGCACTCAGCCCACTCTGTAATCAAGCAGCCAGGCTGGGCCGGGACCTGCGCAGAGCTGAGGACCCTGGGCCACACATAAAATACACCACACTAACGATAGCCAATGAGCATTAAAAATCGCAGAAAATCACAAAATGTTTCAAGAAAGTTTATGGATCTGTGTGTTGGAGAGTATTTAAAGCCTCCTGGGCTGCACATGATCCTTGGGCTGTGGGTTGAACAAGCTTGGTGTAAGGTTTTACAGTCGGGATTGCCAGGGTGCTGAACACCCCACAAGGCGGCTGGAGCCGACTTAGCGCTGCGAAAGCATGGAAGGGCAGGCCTTCTGCAGCGTTCCTGGGACAGTGGTCCTCAGATATGCTGCCTCCTCCATGGTTATTTTATTAGTTCGTATTTTATGAGCACTATGACTATGACTAGTGCATGGTGTCAGTCTCATACACACTCACTGAAAGAGAGTTTGATTTACATGGAACAGTGGGTTCAGAAGTTTTCAACCTGTGAAGATAGCCTTTTCTGATTGAAATATATACTCTGAAAAATATATTTACTCAGTGAAAAGTTCAAACAATTCAAGAGGTTGAAGATAAAAAAGTGGAACTACCCCCATAATGCCTGCCTCCAGAGATAGCTACAGCTAATGGGGTCTATCTTTAAAAACCTCTTTAATACATTTTTAAAACAACTATTTAGGAGTGTTTGAAAAAAATTAAGAGAACATTAAAAATTTAGAGGACATGGGAGTACAGGTATTCGGGTTAAAGAAAACCATCTCCAAGACATTTCCTGATTTGCTTTTAATGTGTCGCTCAACATGCTCTGACTTCACAAGGAAGATGCTCCCGGGTAATGCCGAGATGAGACCTGCATGGAGAGCAGCTCCCGGGAGGGCGGGCTGATTACCTGGGTCCTGCCGGGAAGGCGCTGGCCTGGCTGCATCTGCGAAGCCCGTGTGGGCATTACTCACCTTGGCCATTGCTCATATGCCTTATGCATCACCGTGCAATTACAGCTCTGAAACAATTCTCCCAGGACCCTCCGGCTTGAAACTGCAGAGCTAATTTCCCTGGACCCATACAGCACACACGTGATGAGGTGATGGGGGTTTTCTGAAGGTCTGACAGATGGCTTGTGATGCTGGACTCTGCGTTCTGACATCCTTATCTGAAGAGGCAAGAGGCTCCCTTATCCACGGAGCTGACTAAAAGGCTGTAAAGATGCAGTGAGCGTGTTTGGGGACCTAACTGGTTATGAGCAGAACATTTAACTGGAGACAGTCATTGGAAGAGTTTTGTCAACCATTCTCAGGAGAAACACCTTTGCTCTCTCTGTTCCATGTTCCCAGAATGCTTTTCTCCTCCATTTGCCTCTCGATGATCCATTCTTTAAAGCTGAGCTTAAATCTCCTCTGTGGCATTAGAAATTTGGTAAGAGTATTTTCCCATGCTGCTTCTTATTTATACTTCACTGTAATTATATAGGGAGTTGTCACTAGCCCTTTCCTTCACCTGACCGCAACCCTCTTAAAGCAACAGTTATTTCTCTTTATAGATACTAAGCGTTACTTCAGTTATGCATAAGTAGATGTTCAATCAATGTATGAGGGCTGTTCGGAAAAAATCCAGCCATAAATGCCTCTATTTTTTAGATTACATGGCTGGATCCTTCCCAGACAGCCCTCATATACTGAATGAATACATAGAGCGGTCTCTACGGGGTGGGGGGTTGGAATAATTCTGCTGTTTGGATCAGCAGTTGAACACTTTCTCAGAGGTGGTCTTTAGAGCTGTGGGGTCTCTAGGAAATAGGACACATGTGGCCCACGTCATCTAATGTTTGCTGCCCGCATTGACACCTGTTTCTCCACACTGCTGCGTAGTGGAGCAAATCTTTTCTACTTTACTATTGTGTTTACCTTTCTCACAACTCATAGTCCATTGACCAAGATAAATGTCAGTTGTCTTGTCCTTTGGTCTTTTCTTTCGCCCTCCAAGGGTATCATCACACCCTCCGACTTTGTTTAACGTGGGCAAGATGAGGGCCCCCGACTATCAGTTCATTTCCTGCTTTGCTCAAGAATCAGACTTCTTTGTAGTTTTGTTACCATTTGGTCACACCTGGGTATCTATTTTCCTTATTGGTCAAGGGATTCCATGTCACGCTCCCTATTTAATGACTGAGGAATATATGAATTTGAAATACCACCTGTTCCAAACTTGACATCGTACATATGAGGAAGCTGTGGTCCAAGCTAAGATGAAACCACAAGGTAGCCCAGCGAAGCACCTTCCCTCAAGGTGCAAAGTTCTCTCTTCAGAAGAATCAAGCTGGAGTAGTTCCGTCTTCCACTCTTTCCTCCGATTTGCTTGTCAGGCAACCATCGGTGTCTTCATTTTAGGGAGAGATCTAGTCTGTCTTGGTCAGGCCCTGTGATTCATTTCCTTACTTTCAAGCTAAGGCCTTTGCAGTTCCCATTCAGAGTTCTGCCAAGTGCTCCCCCTGGGGGGAGGGGGCAGCCTGTGTCCCCATGTGCTCTGTGGCTTGGTGCTGAGTCACTCGTTCTCTAATGCCTTCTCCAAGCGCAGATAAAACTCGCAGTTGGTTAAATGATGGGGCAAGGTGTGGAATGAAGGTTTGGCACTGCTCTTGGGAAAAAACACATTTCCTTTTTGAAAGTAAAAAATATTTATTTTAATCAGCTCACAATAAACAGTAGAGGTAATTGTAACTAACGGAAGAGAAGTGCACTTTGGAGAACCAGCCTAGTACAAAAAAGAGAAAAAAAGGAAAACAAAGACATGGAGGTGGGACAATTTTACATCGATCCTATTTGGGACTTAGGGCCGTTTTATAGGATTATAACATTCGCTGGAATTAGTCACTCTGTGGAGTAATTCAGAATCAACAGAATTTCAGACCTGGAAGGTATGTTACAAAATAGCTGGTTCAACCCCTTTATGGTGTAAATAATAATTTTAAAAAGGCCAAAATGTTTAGACACAGTTTCCCAATTCTTGTGTACCCCCACCTGAAAAGTTTAGGTGAGTCACAAGTCTTGATTGCTAGAGGCCTCCAGAATTATCTACGCACAGTGGCTGTCACCCGCCTGTGACCGCGGTGAGCACTGGCCCACGTTTCCAGGGTGCCTGGCTGAGTAGGGGGTGGCCTTCCTGGGAATGTTCTGTGCTTCACAGGCTCCTCACGTGAGCCAGGACTTCCGGGGACTTGGGGGTGCAGGCCCCCCAGATCTCTCCGTGTCTCTCATTGAAACATTCAGGGCAGCCGTGGGCTTCCCCGGGCTGTGGCGCTGCCTTAGGGTGGTATGCAGAGGTGACGCTTAAGATGAACACTTCTACCACACAGCTCTGTTACTCTGGTGCTTAGAAGTCCTTCAAAGCCCTTCATTGCTCACACCGATGTTTAGAAATGAATATTGTTACTCAGGCAAGGCAAAATCGGCAGGTTGGCATTTGCCATTGAGGAGGTGTTGTGTTTGCTACTCATGGTTCCCAAGAGGAGGGGCAAGGCCTTGCCACGTAGGTGTCACGGGGCAGCATGGGGTGGGTCAGGAAGCCCAGCGTGCAAGGGATATAGCATGGGCAGCAGCCGTGATGGGGGTTCCCGCAGGAGGGGCCAGGCGGGCAGAGCGAGCAGACACAAGAGAGGGGAACCAGGCGGTTGCTATTTCATAGCTGAAGAGAGATTGGGACTGTCACACAGGGCATTCGCTTTCCTCCGGTGACCTGTGAAAAGAGGGGAAGTGGTTAAGCTAAAAGCTTCTCTTTGATATTTTAAACTGTGAGTTTGGATCTTAGTTTTTTTTTTGTTTGTTTGTTTTTAAACTTTCAGCTTCAAAATGAGCATCTTTCAAAAAAATGCTAATGTGAGTTAGTAACATAATTTTAATATTTACAAAAGAAGATTATTCAACCTGTCTAAGATAGTCATATAAGTACCAACCAAATTTAATTCAACTCGTCAACGATAGTGTGATCAATAAGATTTTTGTCCAGGATGGCACATCCTGCTGGGGTGTGTTATCTCCTTAGAAGGTGCAACAGTAAACCAATAGCATCTCTTCGTGTCAGCGATGCAAACATTCACTCAGCCAGATGGCTTCTGGGTAGCTGTGCAATTTGTCACTTGACAGTGGTCAGGAGGCCAGCAGGTCCTGCTTCTGCCCACATTCCATGAACTGGCACCCCAAAGAGAGAGTCAGGTTTTAAGAAGTGCTTCTACTGTCTCATGCTCCACGTCTTCAAGGGGAGTTTCTTCCTCATAAGAAAGCAGGAAGTGTGCCCTGGTGAGAAGAAGGCTTCCCGACCATGGAGTCCAGGGAGAAACTGCTTCCTGCTTAGGGGCCGGGGTGGTCTGCTTGCACTCCCAAGATCTGTCTGCAGGGCCCCTCGGGCCGTGCAAACTGTTAAGAAACTGTGTCTCCTCTGTGTGTCATGGAACCTCATGTGGTGGTTTTGCTGAGTTAGAACGTGGATGGCGCCTTTAGCTTCTTCACCCGGCTGGGAATCTGTCCGGACAGTTTCTTCGTCTTGACTCTCAAGCTCCTGTCTATTTCTCGGTCTATACTCAGATATACACACGTCTATCCTGGGGGCCTGGAAAGGCTCCCTCCCTCCAGCACTTGTCATCCCCTCTCTCCCCCTCCCTCCCACTTCTGTGTGTCATAACACCGAGTGGAGCGTGGACTCTGGACCTCCGTGCAGATCCCAGCTCTGAGCCCTCACTGTGAGGGGACACTGGGAAGACTTCTTGATTTATGAACCTTGATTTCCTCATCCATGAGATAGGGGGAATAATGCCAGTGTCCCCATATTTGTGTAAAAAATAAATGACGCCTGCATAGGAAATCATTGGGCCTGGTAACAATCAATCAGCAGGGACTCAATCGTCTGTTATAGCCTTTATTTTTTACAATGATTTTAGTTCCACATACCTACTGATCATTCCATACCATTTTGAGTCACAGGGCTGTAAAGGCTGCATCTGGGTATAGAAGGGCCTTGGGTCTCAGGCACTGGGAGTTGTTGAGTAACGTCAGTCAACAAGAGAAACAGAAGAATGAAAAGGTACCTCCCCTCCCCCTTGTGCACACTCCCTCTCCGTCCCTGTTGTTTACCCTGATAATTTACAAGGATTGCTATATTTAAAAATCTCAATCTAAAAACATATGTGAAAATAAATGCTATTTATTTGACTGCTATAGTGGAAGGCGGGATGGCTCAGTGGGTTAAGCGCTCACTTTGAAGCCCTGGGGACCGAGGATCGAATCCCGGCCCCAGCCTGTGTGGACCCATGTGCTGAACTGGGGTGTGCTTCCCGAACGTGGTGAGGCCTCCAGTTCAGTTAAAAAAAAAATAAAAATAAAAAATAAATAAATAAACAAATATTTGACTGCTACAATTGAACTCTTATAGTCATGGACGTGACACAGAGGTTCTGAAGCTGCGATGCACAGATTTGTAAAGTGCATGTGAGGGGTGTCTGGAAAAAAATCCAGCCGTTGTCAGTGTAATGAGAGCAGGCACATGGCTGGGAACTTTCCCAACAGCCAGCCCTCCTATGCCTGGTCCCATCCTTAGAAAGTCTGATTTTAGGGTTTGCACTAAACCTGAAGTATCTGCAGTTACAAAAAGAGCTTGTAAGGAGATTTTAGCATTCATTTTTTGTTGTTGAGGATTAATGATAAACAATGTGATAGTGTTATATAATATAAAATTTGTAAGTATGATTGTATGATACTTGTAGGCTACTTAAAGGCCATACTTACAATAGAATGTAATGGGGAGACTCAGAAAGTCATAACTAATTATAACATGGTCTTGCATTTGTATTACCCATATTGTTTTATTTTCCAAACCCTTTACAACCATTACCCAGGTTGATTCCTACAACAGTGACAAATGACAGGAGGGAAGAATCCCTGGGCTGTCCCTTAGAATAGACGCAGTGAAGAGGATGAGCTACAGCATTGCACCAAGTACAGGCCGAAGGAAATTCTTAGTGAGACAGACCCAGGCAAATATCAGGGGTGCCGATCTTAAAGACAGCGTGGTTCTAAACACGCTTCTGGCTTCTAGTAGCCGTCACCCAGTGACCAGCTGTCTGTCTGTGCTCAGCTCCTTTATGGCCCCATGAGAGCCATTATGGTTAAGTGCCTTTTTATCATTATGTTCTATAATTTACAAATATTTCCCAAACCCCACACCTGTAGTTTTCCATAGTCTCCTGGCACCTAACACCTTTTAAAATCTATTCGCTTAAGATTCTGTCTGCACAAGTGGACCATCTGGTTCTGCCAGATAGAAATCAGCTGGGCAAGGTCGCCTCCATTTTCATTAGAAGTCCAGAACTAATTTAGGGGAGTGGCTTTGGCCAATCAGGAGTCTGCTCCTTGTACTTTTAATAGGATTTAGGAAGGTCCACGGGCTGTCATTTCTCATTAGGCCTGGCTGAGGTGTGCGCTCTTATCAAGGAGCTCATGTGGTGGTGAAAATGCTCCCATAGAATAGAGATGAATGGAGATGAAATCTAACAATAACTTAGGGATTCGAGGGTGACTATTTTTGGATTCAGCTTGTCCATTTCCCATGCATATTTTTAAGAGAAAAATCAACAGAGACTTTGAACAGTGGATGTACAGTCAGCATTGCGAGGGAATGATTATCTTCATAATCTTTTCTTTATTAAGTTTGAAAAGCCCTTGGCTGAATATAGTTTTGCTTCCATTATCATGGAAGCTGTGACACTCACTTGGCATTGCTTTATATCTTTCTATAAACCCACACAATCAATGATATATTAGTATTTGAGATTTCTTTGTATAAGTAGTGACAATTTAATAATTGTACTTCTAAGAGGAAAGGTTAGTATTTCTTTGTGGAAACCATAAAATTGTTTCAGCTGTAGGGATGTGCACGCTCACACACACATGCGCGTACACACACATGCATGTACACACACCCACACTCCCTGCCTCCTTGTTTCCTCTAACCTGGTCCACCAGTAAGACTTGCCCATTGTACCTGAATGTGCCTTGAATCTGTTTACTTCTCTCCATTTCCCTACACATCATCTTCCTGGACTCCTATACACACTTCCTAAACACATGGGGCCGTCCCCACTTCCACACTTGCTGAATTCCTACCCCATTCATTTACACAGTGACCAAGATGTTCTCCACCCACTGCTCCTCAATTGGATCCTGAGCCCCCTCATTCACTGGTTTCCCATTGCACTTGGGAGTCACGTCCAGATTTCTCAGACTCCGTATTTTCTTTGCTTCTCACCCCTCTGTGCTACCCACACTGGTCTTGGGGTTCCATGATCTGAACACAGCTCTTGGCCTGCGTGGTCCCCAGGTCTCTCTACTTTAATGTCACGTCAGGGTGGAACTTGGGTAACGTGGATAAATCAAAATTACACAATACATCCACAACTGGCCTCCGAAATCATCCGGGCAAGATTTTTTCAACAGTTTAATTGTAATTTTTCACCTCTATGCTTGTATTGACCTCAACTCTCCTTCCTGCTAGTATGCCTTTGCCCCTCAGATCTCCTCATCTATGAATGAAGATGATGCAAGTAATTCTGCCAACGCTGATCTCCCCCTTCCTTGTCCAGAGTAGAGGATTTATTTTGTATTTTTGTGTTTTTCCTCAAAGGTTTCATGAGTGTATGTCTGACCTCTTCAGTTATAGGGTGAGTAATAAAAGACATGGTTTTTATGTTTCTTTGGCACTGAGATCCTAGTTGAACACACACACACACACACACACCCACACACACACACACACACACCCAGAGAGGATGAATGTGTTATATATAGAAATAAATTTTTCCCTTCCCTTAATTTCTCCTGCTTTTGAATGAGGAGGATCCAAGTTCATTTTTGCATGAAATACACATTTTTAGCAAGTTTATTTTTTTAACAAGTTGATATTTTATATTATGCTGTAACCATCTGTCATTCAGTCAGTTTAAAAATTGCCTATATTGAAACTAACATTCTTTTAAAGAAGGAAATGAAATCATTTTAAGACCTTTATGCCCCCAAAGGGACCAAGGGTAATTTTGCTTTGAAGCAATACTGACCTCCTGTGGTCAGGAGAGTGTGACATTTGTTTTGTTTTTTTGTTTTCCTTTTTTTTTTTTTTTATCTTTTCACATTTATAGAGAGAAATTATCTTTTTGTCTTCAGTGCATAGTTATTTCTATTTTACTTTTTGACAGATAGAGAGAGAGACAGAGACAGAGACAGTCAGAGAACCAAACTGTGGGAACTCCGCAGTTCAGCACGTGGGTCCTGCCTGGGCCGGAGCCGGGATTCGATCCTAGGTCCTCATGGCCTCAAAGCGAGCGCTCAACCCGCTGAGCCGTCCCGGCTTTCCCCTTCCTTTTTTACCAAGAGTTTTCTCATCATTATAAATAATGATTTCTCTGTCATAGTGATATTGATGTTCCGTCCACAAAATTTATTTCAACTTAACAATGTCAATATGGTCAATCTGTGATTCTCGCTCACTAAGGTGTTGTAGAAAGGACCCTCGTGTTCTTTGTCACGTATGGGGGACCTTCTATGGCGTGTGGGAGACTCGCCTCACAGGAGTGGTCCCCGCAGGTGTGAATATGTGGGGATCCCTGCGTTTGTTGCACTTTCCTGTTCCTTCCATTTGTATAAATGAGGCCGGTTTATGAACTGGGGGCCTCTCGGGTGTTTTGTATTCAGCGCTAGCTCCCTACTTTCACTCTCCATCCGCGAATTTACTTTCTAAGACACCCCAGGTCTGATCCTGTTCTTCCTTTGCATCTTTGCCACCTTTGTCTTCTGCTTCTTTGCGCATAACAGTCACCCCCTGGAGGCCTTCTCTGACCTTCCTCCTTTCTCTCTCTCTTTTTTAAATTGAGATATGATTGACATATAATTTAGATTGGGGTCTGATTGACATATAACATTGCATTAGCTTCAGGCGTACAACATACTGGTTCAATATGTGTCTATATTGTGAAATGGTCACCCCGTAAGTCTAGTCGACATCTGTCACCACACATAGTTACAGAATCTTTATACTTGTGATGAGAACATTCACGATCTGTTCCGTTAGCAGCTCTCCAATATACCACACACATGGCGTCCCCGTGACCAGTAGAACACTCGTACCTTGGGCTCCTGTCACCCACTTCATCCTCATGTTCCCGGCCCCCAGCCTCTGGCACCACCAGTCCGCTCTCTGTCACTCCGCACTTGTGATCCAGGCCCCAGAAGCGCTACTCCAAGTGCTGTCCAAGGACCAGCTGACCCTGGTGGGTCTGTGATGACAAGCGGCAGAAATGGAGAGTGAGCGTTTGAAAGGTATACGACAATTTGACAGAGACTTTCTGTAGGCTTGTATCTAATCGTCATGCTTTGGATTTGGGGGTAGTCATTGCCTTTTCTATTTCGTGTTCTGGAAATCCGTTTTTGTTGCATTTTATTTTTTATTTATTATTATTATTATTTTTTTTAAAGACAACTTTATTTGGCCAGCATATTTTAAGTTTTATTTATTTATTAATTTTTTGACAGAGAGAGATACAGAGACAGAGAGAGAACTGAGCTGGGGGAGCTCCCAGTTCAGCATATGGTTCCGCACGGCCGGGGCCGGGATTCGATCCTCGGTCCCCGGCGCTGCAAAATGAGCGCTTAACCCACTGAGCCATCCCGGCTCCCCCTGCATTTTATTTTTGTCTATAAGCAGCCCGGGTTCGACTGGAGTAAACCAGCCCTTTGCCCCGGGAGGCTTGAAGCGTTCAGCTCTGTGCCGTCCCACGGGACGAATCCTTCCCACACAGTGGATTTCCTTCCTCAGCGGTGTTAATGCCTCTGATGCCTCAGTGTGTCTCATCTGAGCGGTGAGCTCAGCTCTCCAACTCTCTTGTCCCCGCGTTCATCCCTCAACTTCAGCCTGTCTTTGCTGGTCCTCCTGGGCTGACTGCACCTCCCGCCCCTGCTCTGTGACCATCCAGATGGGGCCAGTTCCTGCCCTGCGCATACAAAGCTATATGGAAAATTGATGGCATACAACTATGGAGACTGCTCTGGGCCCGGCCCCTTCTCTCTCTGTCAAAAACCAATATATATATATGGGAAAAAGCAAGCAAGCAAGCAAAGGAAGCATATTGGAAGGCCTGGGGGGAGAAACTGATAATTATTTAGCTTCTAACTGCATACTCGGCCCTGTC
Source organism: Craseonycteris thonglongyai (assembly GCA_004027555.1). NCBI lineage: Eukaryota > Metazoa > Chordata > Mammalia > Chiroptera > Craseonycteridae > Craseonycteris > Craseonycteris thonglongyai. The sequence goes on from PVKE010004239.1 coordinate 61,847, forward strand.
ACCCACTTAATGTTACTATTATGTCATTCATGCTTTGTCCACTGAAGTCCAGAGCAGCAGGGCAAACAGGAAGTTATCTAAAATAGCTAATTACAGTTGGTTTGGGGATTATAGGTTTGGTTAACAGGATCAAAGGAAACACTTTTTGTGATTCATTTTGAAAATGATTTTTGGAAAGTAATTGAACCTCCAGGTATCACAAAATTCTTATCAATCAAATCAACACTTTTATGAAAGAGATAAAAGCCTAGCACTATGAGAGAAACTTCGGTTTTGTATTATCACACAGGGGGAGGCTTTTAAGCTAAATAATGAAACTGCTTCTAACTTGTAGTCCTCAAGTTCAAGTTTCAGGGATTCCTTGGTGACTTCACGTTGGGGACATTAAATAACTGGAATTAATTCAGGGCACAACAAAGCCTGACTCAGAATTTCAGAACCCATCTACATTCTAAACATTCAGAAGGAAGCGTTTTTATGTTTGCCTTTTCAAAAATAACTTTGTAATGTTTTTACTTAGCCCTTGGAGTGCTTTGAACTGAAATGCTCTATAGTGTGTAATTTGGCTGGTAGGTGGTGGTGGTGGTGGTGGGGTTGGATGAATGATTCCCCCATGGAATACTCAATTTTTGAGATGTATTTTTACATTTTTGTTCCTCAAAGAAAAGGAAGGGGAAAGATATCTCAAGTCTGCTACTTTTGTTGAAAAGCAGCGAAGATTGTGACGAGAATATGAGGTTAAGGGGAAGCGGGGACCTGGTATTTCCTCCTGTTTGCCTTTTGATAACTGTCTTTATGTGCGATGCTCTGTTTCTGGATATGCGTTCTTGAATGCATTCCTTTTTAAAAACCTTACCCCTTCTTTGGTGAATTGCTGGGATTTATCTCGTTATTCCAGGAGGGTGGAAATTGAAATATGATTCAGTTGTGTTTTATCGCTGTAGCGGAGAAAGGGCGCCTGTTGGTTTACCAGCAGCGCCCCCTTGTGGCACTTCCATGCATCTCTTCATTCCAAATAGTTAAATTTTCAAGGACAAGGAGAGAGGCTCAACTTTATTTGTAAACGGTATTTTGGTTTTCAGGTTGTTAACTTAATTATTCGTTCCTTTTGCCGTGTCTGTCAGTTCAGCCTAAAAATCATTCTTAGGACACGGGGAATGGTCTACCATTATTTCATGTAGGGATGAAGCCCGTGGCTTGGAGTGGACGGAGCCTACACTAAGGTTCGTGTTAAGATCTGGAGACACTTTAGTAAGAGTCAGTGGCAAAAATCTGCGCCAGATCCTTGCACTTGACTTGCTTTTAAACACTTGAATTACTTCAGATTTAAAATAGACTTTTCTTGAGACTGTTTTTAGTTGTTATTTCATTTAGACGTTGACTGTCTAACATCAATCAAAGGCAAGAATAAATAACAAAAATGAAAAAGATATACCTTTCATGATGCTACTGTAGAATAAATCAAGTTTATTTTCACTAAAAAAAAAAAGCTCATTTACTCACAGTTGGTTCACTGCACCCAACTAGTCCTCATATAAAGCAAATTAATCTTAGCCTACTGCTCAATATACCTTAACTCCTTTTTATGACTTCTTCCCTAATTTTCCATCAAGGTCAATTTTGTTGATTTAAAAAAATCTAATTTTATATAGGGGGGAGGAATCCATGGTGTGATTTGTGCTAGGCAGCCTTTATGTTTGAAATCCGAAATCCTACATTTAGAAGCTCTACGAAGTGTTTAAAAATATGAAATGAAAGAAGAAGGAGTCCCGGGGTCTGATGTATCGAGGACGATGGCCCTGTTTACAGGTGTGCACTTGTGAGTGTAGGGAGGCCATTGATCCTTTAATATGATCCTTCTGGAGGTCAGAATCTTGCAGACAAGTGTCATTTTCTGTCCTTTCACTCCTAAGTTGTCCCTTGTCCTGAATTTGGGACCTGTGAAGGCCACAGTGGGACCGACTGAGAATGATGGAACTTCAATCTAATAAACACCCTAACACCCGCTTCTCCATACCTTCTCTCTCTTTTTAATGGCTTCTGGCAACACAATATTTGCGTTTTAAATTAGTCTCTGCCATTTGCCACCTGTATTCGTTCTCCTGCTGTGTGACCCATAGCCCCCAAACTTGGCAGCCGACCACAATATTGATGATCACACGGTGTCTTGGGTCAGGAATCCGGGCACGGTTTAGTGGGCTCCTCTGGCTCAGGGGGTCTCCCAAGCCTGCAGCCAACGTGTGTGCGGGGCTGTGGGCTTGTCGGAAGGCTCCTGGTGACAAGTCCACTCGGAGCTCCTTCACGTGGCTGTTGGCAGACCTCACATAGAAGGCTGTCAGGGGGATATCCGTTCCTGTCATGAGGGGCTGCGCACTGCACAGCTTCCAACATGGGAGCTGGCTGCTCCCAGAGCCAGCAGAAGAGTGACAGGGCACGAGAGACGGCTAGAAGGGCAGGCCCAAGGGCCTCCCGGCACCTCATTTTGGAAGCGACATCACTTTGCTCTGTTTTGTCGGCTAGCATTGAGTCTAGCTCCCACATGATGGGTGGCATGAGTGGCAGGAGGCCTGGGGCCATTTCAGAGGCTGCTACCTTGGCAAGTGGCAAGTCCTCTGGGTTCTCGTGTATCAAATGGTTAACATAGGAATTACAGTGATGCCTTGGAATTCAAACTTAATTTATCCCAGGACCCTGTTCGAGTTCCAAAGTGTTTGAGTTCCAAGACGAATGGGCGTTCGGACAAAGCTCCGGGCCTTACAGTTGATACATCCCATGTGAACAATGTGTTGGCGTTCGGATTCCAAAGCCGTGTTCGGATTCTGAGGCAAAATTTGCTTGATTTTTTAAATTTGGATTCCAAGCTGTTTGAGTTTTGAGGTGTTCGGATTCCAAGGTATCACTGTATTTTAGAAGGCAATTGTGTGCTTTAAATAAGTTGTTAAGGTAAGACACACAGCTGTACCCAGCACGTGGTTAGGCCCAAGTAAAGTGAAGCATTAGTCACATCCCCATATTTTAAGGGAGAAAACTGAGACCTGCTGCGGTGAAGGGACGTATCCTGAGTCTGACAACTTGGGAGGCGAGCCCAGGGCTGCACGGCTGGTTTACCTGATTGCAATGGAGCCTTCGATGTGGTTGCAACCTCAGCCGCATAACGGGGAGGCAGAAGCATTGCTCCTGGAATTGCTCCTGGAATTGCTCCTCTTGGTGACTCCCTGGTGATGAATCCCCCGGCCCACTCTTTTTCTTCATCTAGTTTGATTCCTCAGTAGCATGTGATGCAGATGATCACGGGGCGTGGGGAACACGTCCCGGCTTCCTGACTACTTTCCCTCATGTTTCTGGCCTCTCACTGTGGAAGTGCCTTCTGCTCCATCCTTGGACTTCTGCCGTTCCCCCCCATATTGCTTCTTGCGGCTCTCAGCCAGTCTCGTGGCTTTAAATACCAACTTTATGGAAGTAAGTCCCAGGTTTACATTTTTAGTCTGGCTCTATCTCCCGACTGCTTATCCAACTGCTTTCTTGAATCTCTGCATGTCTAAGACAGCTTGTCATGTTCAAAACGGCCTTCTGACCTTCCTTCTAAAAGCTCTTAGTTAGTTCTGAGTCCATATTCTTTTTTGTTTCTTTGTAGCTCTTAGTATGTTCCCATATATTAGTTTATTTTTCCTTCTTTCTATATTTTATTTGTTTTTTAAATATTGTCTGTCTCTGCTCTCTAGACTATTTGAGGGCTGTCCAGAAAAATCCAGCCATTGTTGATTTGATGAGAACGGTGCCATGGCTGGATACTTTCTGGACAGTGCTCATAAATTCCATGAGGGCAGGATTATTTTCCCCCATTTTGAGCAATACAGAATCTTATTTAAGTACTTGAAGATGGCTGCACGTCTAGCACTGTCAATAAATATTTGTTAAAAGCTTAAATAATTTGAATAACAAATTGGGAGGGTGAGCTAGCTATACAACATTAGCAAAATGCTAGGAAGGAAGGCAGAGATCTTGTTCTTGCTTTTGGCACACAACTGGAACTGGGAACTGCACGCCTCCTCTGTCACCCCACTTTAAAGCACTCACCCGAAACAACACGTGCGAAGATGCCACTGCAGGCATGACAGTAAGTGGAGTACGTACTTCTAAGAGCCAGGTGACAGAAAACCAGCATTGGGAGGGAGGGTCAGTCCCATGGGAACACCCACCAATGTTGGAGGGAGAGGGTGGGGGTGGGGGATGGGGGTGGAGGTGGGGGA